>NJRQ01000925.1:0-55014 GCA_003063805.1 Aphaenogaster ashmeadi
CTGCTTAATTTCAAGGTATAATCTCTTACATCTACCCTTCGTTATTGAGGGAAATACGCACATTCGTATTCTCGTATCTTTCCCAGAACTATATCTTCTTCCGATTATTATTCATCGGTCATGTTGAATCTCTCTCGCAACTGCATTGTCGATGACCGCACTCGGAATGATCGATAAGCGATCGCCAACAACGGCCAGGCCGACGCCTGCTCCGATATCCGTCGGTCCGTCAAATTTTATCCCCGCGACAACACGGATGAGGGTTAAGGAGTCCTCGTTCTCTCTCGCTTTCTCTCTTCCTCATGTGTGCGCGAGTCAGGGGTCGTGCACACTCCGCTTCGCCATCGGTGGGTCGATATATGCAGCCTAGGCGACGGGGAAGAGGGTGGCCGGGATTCCCGCGCGCGCCACCCCTCTTCCCCCACACGACATGATGGGGGCGACCGAGCCAAGCCGGCTGTCATTTCCACACACAGCCCCACGCTATTTCGAGGGCCGAAATTTCCGATCTCTAACAACGCACCGCGTGGAAGATGCCATTTTCTCTCGCAGAGACCAACAGTCCAGTTTAATAGAAGCTTTTTTTTTAAGAAATTGATAAATCTAAAGAAAACTAGACTTAGGAAATAGAGTTCAGTACAACAACAGTTTAATCTACGTTGTTGACAATTCGAGAAGATCGATCTTTGCATTAAGAGAATGAATTTTCGACTACTTTTCACACCGATAACTGCGCCGAACCCCTAGTTTGCGTCTAGAAATTATTCTGATGTGATTAGAAGTGTGCGTTCGAGACGGTCGACAACGTCCGTCGTATTCGTGGCTATAAACCAAGGTCCGAGGAGCCGAATCCTGAAGGCCTTCTTTAAGCCTCTTCAGAGAAGGCCCGAGAAGAGAAGGCTCAGTTCGAGAGGACAGGTTCTCCATCCTTCTTCAGTGCCTCTCTCGTCGGGTTTCACCTACGCGCTCCGGCTCCTTCGTCGGTCCTTCTCTCGACCCACGGATCTCGCGTTCGCTGATAGTGCTCGCTCACTGCCAGAACACCTGGCCGGCCGAGCGAACCGAATCGAACAAAATCCCTCGAACACGCGCCGAGGAATTTTTCAACGCCGTACATTTTCTCGGCATGTATCTCTCTGTTATGAGATAACGAAGCTTGTTGGGAACTATTACGTAGATTTGAATTATCTTCCCAAAAATTCTAGCTTCCGCTTAACAAAGCTCAAGAACGAGACTCGAATAACGTTACAAATCATAAGAAAATTAACGAAACTTAATGGAAGGTAAGTCGGAAAATCTTTCTAGTAGTAAATAAAATGAGAACCTCGAGTTGAAGGAACGGGAGAGGGAAAAAAAGGCCGAGAAAAGAGAGAAGCACCGATCTTCGAAGAAAGACAGGAAGCTAAGGAAAGAGACCGTGATAGTAGAGGGGCAAGGGGGACTAGAGGGGGGGGAGGCCGAAGGACGAAGAGACGAAGGAGGAAGAAGCGACGTAGCGAGAGCCAGCGAGGAAGGAGGATGGAGGGGAGGACGACGAAAGACGAAAAGAGAAGAAAGAGACTCCAGTTTAGAAGATAGGCAGAAAGAGATAGAGGGAGGAACTCTCTTCGAGTGAGAAGACCAAAGCGGAGCGAGGAGGAGAGGAGGGACCGAGGAGATCGAGAGATCAACAGAGAACGTGAATACACGAGTAGTAGTGGGAAAAGGACAGGTATACGAGGGTTTTAAGCTAGGCACAGCATTCCAGGACCCGGCCGTCCGTCCGTCCGTTCATCCGTTCCTTCATCCCTTTCCTAGAATCAGGGTCAGCACCGGTAAGAGAGCGTCATGAGTAATGCATTTTGTGTTGCATTCGAGTTGCCGGATTATACTCGCCGCGTCGCGTTTGTCATCGTGTGTAAAGATACTCGAAGTATCTTCATTGAGTCACGGAATACGTGGCTCTGAAAGGAATCGCTGGTATTTTCAGACAGCGCTTACGTGCCTCCTACAAGCCCCGAAGTTCCACGCGACTCTTACCTCCGGTTCCACGCGTGTTATTACTCCGGTTTCTTGTTACACGCCGTTTGAGCAGCAACAGCGCGATTCGATAGGGAGACCACCCGTTAACGTTTTAGTCGCCACGAGCGATCGAATATGCGAGTTGCACTTGTACTTTTCCGGAAATTATGGCATATCTATTTATGGATTCTTCTCTGTTAAAGAATATTAAAAGATCTCGTTTACTTTTTTTATCTCACGTCGTATACTAGCAATGTGTACGGAAATGAAGCGGAAAATATAGTCGTCGCATCTGGGCGAATGCCATAACTCTCGAGGATGCACAAACGTCACCTATATACGTACGACGCCGGCAATCAAGCTGTCAATATAGGACGAAATTGCGCGTCTAAGGGTTGATTGTATACGCGAGCTATTCCAGAAGGGAACGAAAAAACTGTGCACCGGTAGCTTGGCACGAGTAATTTGCATTCGAGGCTGGCTTTTAAAGGGACGAGAGAACCGTTTCGGAATTTCGCCCGCTTTTCCATTTACTCTCTCGAACTGCCGAGGATCAAGGATCAAGGATCCGCGCTATTTTCCAGGTAAAACTTTCACCCGAGCGAGAGAGGTTGGAGAGACGGTCTCGAGCTATTATCGGTCGCTACGATTATCCATAATATCTCGCTCGAGACTTTTTTTCTTAAATATCAGATGATGCCGAATTTGTCCAAATTAATAAGAAATCTTTGCTGAGTATAGAAGTTCATTGCGATTGCCTGTTATCGGAATAAATGAGCAGGGATCTACAATTTTATTTCTTTAGAAATCAGTTTTAATTAATTTTCTCTTCACAGAACATGGAGTAACATTATACAGTTTTAGATCAATATAGCATTTTTCTATCTCCTTCAGAGACGGTCTCGAACTATTATCGATTGCTACGATTATCCGCACTGAGAAAAAAAATTGGTTATACGGACTAAATTTGTATAGTTGTTGATCCAATGGTTGATTCAACAATTATTAAGTTGCATTAAAAAAGGTATATTTCATTCATGTCAGCCATCAAAATTTCTTAATCAAGAATTAGTTATTTCAACAAATAATGTTCAATTAAACTAACTAATGTTTGGTTGAACGTATCGGACTAAATATTTTAGTTGGATGAAACACATTTTGCGTTTTTCAACAAATTTTTTTTCTCAGTGCGTAATATTTCGCTCGATACTTTTTTTTTATATCGGATGACGCCGAATTCGTTCAAATTACAATGACAGTCCCCAAATCAATATAAGAAATCTCTTTGCTAGGTATACAAGTTCTGTGCAATTGTCTGTTATCGGAATAAATGAGCAGGAATCTACACAATTTTAGCTCTCTAGGAATCTGTCTTTATTTTCTCTTCACAGAACATGAAGTAACATTATACAGTTTTAGATCAATATCGCAATTTTTCTGTCTCCTTAAGAACTTGAGCATGATTCTCGCATTTGAGCCAAATCTTGGAGCATCCGTTATGCGCATCTCGCACTGTTCTTACGCCCCTCGTTAGTCGTTATCTACGCCGTGATCCGCGATCGCCGGCTACGCCTGGCTCGTACGTAGAGGCACGTAAAAGCTTTGTGTTTTCGGGGCTACGGCAAACAAAGTTCGCCCGAGGAGGACTACGGGGCTTCCCGGGGTAGGTCGCTAGGCAACTGGCGCCCCACTATCGCTCGCCGTGCGATGCCGCGTTTACGGGGTGTACCCGAATTAAATGACTCTGCACCGTGCGGCGTTGGCGTTTTCCCCCTTTCTTCCCCCTTTCTCCTCTCCTGCCCTTGTCGAACCTCACCGGAGATTCCGCGTCCGTTGAACGCGTAATCGTGCGCGTTGCTCGCGAGGAACTCTGTGGAGCCTCTTACAGCGACCGTATAGAGCCGATAAATCTCGTCTGTCGCCGAATTAAGAAATAAAGAAGAAAGGAAGACGTAAAACGACATTAATATTGGATAAGCGAAGTCGACGAGTGTTGCGGCAGTGATCATTACTCGTGCATTACTTGTGCTGTCATCCGTAGTACTCTGCAACTGCATTTCTTCCGTTTGCCTCCGCATTCTAACGAAAAAATTCCCGTTTCGTGCGTATAGTTAATCTTGTGTATAGTGACCATAAAGTAGCTGCAATAATGTACAGCTATTGTGTTACATGTATAGCTGCATTGTTACGTGTATCGCGTATATTTCTCTATACTTCGTGCAAAATTGATCTCTCCGAAGCTCCACTTTCTTCAGTCTCTCAGATTTATGGCTATTTGTCGAAAGAGTGGCTCGCGTCGTGCCAACTTAATTTCGTTGCTCGCGATAGAGTCAGTTCCAGGCGCGCTCAGTTAAGACCAATCGAACAAGTCGGTCTATGTTTCACGTCGGTCCGACGTAGCCTTGGCACCAAGCACGCAGGAGAGATCGCGGTGTCAAGTTTCGGCGGGGTTCCGCCAGTACAATCACACGTTAATGGTTAATTCTGGCATACCCCCATAAAGCCCCGCGGGTTCTTAGGAGCGCTTTTAAACCATCGGGCCCCGTACATCGAGGAAATTAAAGTCCCTCGGGCCGCTCTCCTCCTCCTCGCTCTCTCCTTACCACCGTCCCGCTCCTGTCCGCCGCGACTGCCCGCCGTTCGTAAATTGGAGTAAACTAGACCTAACTTAACCCGATGCCGAGCGCCAGACCTAACCCAGAACCATGGCCGCGATACATATGACAAATAAACGCACGCTCCGACTTCGCGTTTCTAACGCGCGGCCAAGACCGACGCCTTCGAGGTTCTAACGACGACGGGAGGTCTCCCCCCCTCTCTACTTGCGTACAGGGTGCCCCGAAAATCCCTTGGTTCCAAAGACGGACTCGGTGAAATTCCGAATTCCGTTTCATTGGAAAAGACAGCGTCCGATATTCGGCGTCTAGCCTATTTATCATTAAGTCTCTAATTAATAGCCTAAGGGTAGAATTTGCTTGAATTCGAATGAACAATAAAGAGTTGCTTATTTTATTGCGCTTCGTTTCCAATCAGTTCTAACTTGAATGCTACTTGTACTTCGACATTATGACCCGGGAAAGATCGCTTCTAAATCGTCCGAGCAACTCGCCATCAAAATTCAGTCTTAAGGATCACGGGCCTTCGTCTCGAAGCCACAGTCGGACGTCGAGCGTGACGAGAAAGAGGGAGAGGAAGAAAGAAGGAAAGAGCGTCGAAAAACCGATCGATCGGTCGGTCACGATTTCACGGATCACCCCGTATATATGCTCGCGCGGCTAGAGAGATGGGTGGAACTCTCGTATCTGCGCGCCCGCGCGTTCAGATATATAGGAAGTGAACGAGAGAGAGAGAGAGAGAGAGAGAGAGAGAGAGAGAGAGAAAGAGAGAGAATATGTATGTGTATGAGAGAGAAAGAGAGAGATAAAGATAAAGAGACCTCTTTCTTTCTCCCTCTATCGCTCACATAAAGGGGATATACGCTCGGTTCGGTGGCGAGCAAGGCCGACAGGCCTGTAGTAGCGCTCTATCGGCTTTAACAACGAGTTTCAGAGCGCTTTCTGCCTCCCTCGCTCCCGCCCGCCACCGCCAAGTTCCCCCCGGTCTCCACCACCGTCCCCGTTTCTCTCCCCTGATCCCTCCTTCGCCTTCGCCGCCTCCTTTTCTTGCTCGGTGTCTTTCTGAATTTTTCAGCCTGCTCCCCTCTATGCCCCTTCTCCCAAACGAGACTCCTCGTCCGCTTCTTCTTCCACTCGAGGTGAAGCTACGCTTCTTTTCCTCTCTGGCTCTCACTCGCTCTCTCTTTCTTTCGTCCTCTCGCTCGCTCCCTCTTCCTCGTCTTCATTTTTTTTCATCTCTCTTCCCTCTTCATCTCGCGTTCCTCTCCCCACGTTTCTTCTCGCGGACAAGTGCCGATTTATTATTTGTCGTTGCCGTGTAGCACGATGCGTTTCGTTTTCACTCGTTTATGATTTTTCACCGCTCGTCGTGATCTCAGGCATTATTGGCGAAAAGCGAGCGACCAGGAAAAAAAAGAGACTTATAAGTTGCGTTGCGTGCGACACGTTCGACGCAATACACGCATCTGCGTGACGGAAATTACCGTAGGAAGTTTTGGCGAGGAAGGTTTCGTACCTCGCGAGATGTGACTTCGATTTGCTCACCCACGGGGACGCAACTTCCGAGTTACTATTTTGGCTATTTATGTAACCTCTAATGGAGCGCTTCTTGCTCATTTTCTCGGCGGAATTTAACAGCGTGTGAAAATTGGGTTACACGCGTGAATAAGGGGACACGCGGCGAACGTTTTTAGCTATGACGGACAGCGTCGAAAAGAGACAAAGTGAAGTCCTCGGCCGAGTGTCTCTATCTTTTTGCCCGAGTGGGGATACTGTCGTGTGGGTCTCCGACAGACGTGGTTCAACATCCCCATATGATTTCCCATATGTTTCGGCCCGGCTCATGTGTTTGTCGAGCGATGGTCTCGTTCGGAAGCGATTTGGCATTCTGTCTAAATTAAAAACTCTCATTACCACCACTCATTGCTCTCTCGCGCGATCATCGCACGCACGCCATGTGCGCCTCGAGATTGGGAGAATGAGAGAATCTCGATTTTGCCACTGGATCCTAGCGACAGGTTATTCTGATCTTTTTTTCTCGGGCAAGATTTGAAAATGCCGTTTTCCTAGCGAAAGTTCAGCAATGCGGAAAGTTATGGACGCGGCGGGGCGTCTTCGAACGGTGAGTGAACGCCGCCGGCGGTGTCGCGTTCTCGACGTCGGCACGAAAAACGGAAAAGCGCCTTTAGCGTCGGCTCGAAAAGCGCATCCGACTACGGGCATTACCACCCTATCTACCCTGCTTGCCACGGGGTGATTAGGCTTTATCAGATCATCGTAGTTGCGAGTAGCGTTCGTTATTCACAGGTGCGATCGCAAGCTGGACTTAGCGAGGGAAGGCAGTTTGGTCTCGTCCGAAGACTTCCGTTGTATTAAATCATATCGATATGTCATAGCGAGGGATATTTTAAGATGTTTTTTTTTTACCATTTTATCTCGTTAAAAAACTTGGCTTCCCCAATGATATAGAATTTTATTTTTCAGAATTATTCATTTTAAAATCCATTTACCTTAGGTCCTAACAGAATATAATATTATTACCTTGTTAATTAGATTATATTGAAATTCTCAAAATATTTTATTGAAAAAATTGACATCTAATAATAATTATTAAAATTTTATATAAATTATTAATTGATAACTAATAATAATTAGATATTTAATAATATTAAAATTTCATATAAATTATTAATCGATATACAGGGTGTCCTATTTTAAAGGAGCCAGTGCTGTACCTCGAGAACCAATAATTTTATTGAAAAATGTTTCAAGTAACTTACTCTGTTTCGAGGGGGACATCTTATGATGGACACAGATTTTTTCTAGGTGGAGGTATTCCTGAGATTTTAAGGTGACTTTTTTGTTTTGTAAATAGAATCATATGATTTTCTTAATATAATTTAATTCCTCAAATTATTTGGCATATAAAAGTATTAAAGTAGAGTTGTAAAAAAATCAATATTGCGAGATATTTTCTATTTTATTCTGGTATATTTTGACATAAAATATAATATATCTTGTAAACTATTCGTTTTCTGATAATCGTACCTTAATACTTTTATACGTAGAATAGTGGGATGAATCAATTGATGTGAGGAAAACACATGGTTGCTTTTAAAAAAAAAATGTAATTGCATATAGCAAATTGCATAATTTTTTTGAAAAGCAACCATGTGTTTTTCTCACATCAATAGATTCATCCCACAATTCTACGCATAAAAGAATTAAGGTACATTTATCAGAAAACGGACAGTTTACAAGATATTTTATATTTCATGTCAAAATATACCAGAATAAAATATATAATATCTCGCAAACTATTAATTTTTTGATAACTCTACCTTAATACTTTTATACGGCAAATAACTGGAGGAATTAAATTATATAAAGAAAATCATATGATTCCATTTAAAAAAACAAAGGTCACCTTGAAATCTCAGGAACCTCCACCTAGAAAAAACCTGTGTCCATCATAAGATGTCCCCCTCGAAACAGAGTAAGTTTTACTTGAAACATTTTTCAATAAAATCATTGGTTCGCGAGATACAGCATTGGCTCCTTTAAAATGGGACACCCTGTATATCGATATATCTAATAATAATTAGATATCGATTAATAATTTATATGAATTTTTTATCATTTATTTGAATTGTAATTTGTCTGGCTTATTTGACAAGATAATAATATTATACGGAAAAGATATCCCATCGAGAAGCATCGTCGCGGAATAAGAGCGAGCGAACGGGGTTAAAACGATCCACGATCGCGGGAACAGTCGCCCGTTCGGTCGCAGGGGGAAAAAAGATGGCGCCAACGAGATACACGCGTTTCGCACGCTACGCCGCCGATGCGAGATAAGGCACACAACTAGGTTACTCCACGCAGTTGCGCCATTCCACTTAATTGCTCGACTTGGAGCAAGGTAGAGCTCTCCCAGCGGCTGCGGCGGCCGATTAAAAAAAAGCATAAGCATAATTAACAAAAACCGCACGATGGATTCCGTCTAATGATGAATAGCGCGCCGCTGGAGTTCTCTTCCTGATGCCGATGCGGGCACGAGGCTTATTAGGTCACGGATGTTAAATCGGGATTGGCTCTCGGCGTGTGCGATTTTCCCTCTTCCAGAAAACTGAGACTGCAGCGGAGTCGGAGTGGCGTCAGAGTCATTGAAGATGCAGGGATAAAAGTAGACGGTTTAAAATACAATAGTACTCCCTTTCCTGACAATTCGACGTTCGTTCTAGATACTTTGCAGCGTTTACGATGATTTGCATATAAAAAAGCTACAATTTTTTAGGAGATCCCATGCTGGAAAATATTCAGAGTATGATTAACAGAAAACATTTCGCGAGAATGTCTCTTTCTCTTCCCGCATATAGCAAGGAAGAAATAATAGATAATACTAATCCAAATTCGGAAGACAAAGACATTAAACCAAATTGCTAATATATAATAGCAATTTTTTATATTAATATATATAAGCTGTTCTTTATATTGATATATCGTATTTGATGTTCTAAAAATCTTCAAAATCCTCGGAGAAATTATCCTCCGAGTTTCTTGCGCTCTCCAAGTAACTGTTTTGAACTTTTCGAATCCTCGGAATCTCCAGTATTTTCTAAATTTTCCTGAATCTTCCGAAACGATTAAAAAATCGCGAAGCCTCTGCAAGAACCCTCTGTATACGTCGCAGCGGTTACAGGCCCCTTCTTCACCAGTTCTGCCCCTCCGACTAGAGCCTGGCCCCGCTCTTCGCAGTCCGCATTCGTCCCCTTTCCCTCCCCCTCTTCTCTTTCTCTCTCTCGCACGCGTGGCAAAGCGCGCTCGGGCGATATCACGCTGCGATATCTACTTTTGTTGCATGCCTGCGCTATCTCCATCCTGCCCCTTCCCGTCCCCCCGTCCCTCTGCCCGCACCTCTCTTTCTCTCTCCCTTGTCCTTTCTTTCATATTCTCCCGCTCCGTCACGCGCAGGTCGATTGTTGCTGGCTCTCCCCTTCACCCTGCGAGTCGATAGAGCAAATTTTTAGCGCAGCCACCTAGCCAACTGGGCGCACTTGTTGTTTCGGATAAAGCAAATACGGTCAGTTGGGGGGAAATTAATCCCGGGTGTGAGGTTTTGTCTCGTTGATGTGTGCGAAATAAGATTACACAGTTGGTCATGATGTATTGCTCTATTTGTCATTGCAGATACCAGGTAGGATGTATCGGAATCCCCGAAGATATAGGGCGAGCTGAGAAAAACGTTGGATATTTTAACGGGCGAATTATTCGATAGCGGTTATTCGATATCGAGAATTAAGGAGTCTCAAATTAAGCTTGTGGAAAATGCAAATAGATGACAGATCAATCCTTGATTTATTTTAACTGCACTTCATTTTGGTCACCTTTTACCATCGCTTCTATAAAACGGAGATGTTCCTCGAAATTGGAGCGATTGTTGTCAGATTCTTTTACAAGTTTTCTTCCAATGCCGGGAAAAGTTTCTAATAGCAGGCAGATATCGCGACAATCACTATCATTTCTACAGGTTGGAAATGTCCCTCGAAACTAGTAAAGCTATTGTTAAGCTTGCCCGCCGATCTGCGCTACAGCCGATACGAGTATTCGGAATATCGTCCTGCAACTTTCGTCGTTGCTGAATAACTTTACCGGTTTCTCCGAGGATGTTTTGTGCTTCCATATCCCGAAAGACCACCGCTAATTATCATTGTAATAATGCAATTTGCATCGCTTTCCCACAAAGTAACGTTTCAAGTTGGGTGGACGGTGTAAATTAGCTAATATCATGAGTTACAGATTCGCTCTATTCTCTTTTGCATTTCACCGCTGCATAGAATGTGACGGAAAAGATGAAGAAGCCGAATCGAGTTAACCGGAGTTAACGTTAAGCCGATGAAGGCCGACATCTCGAAAATAATACAGGCGGAGTTCATAATTAATCGATGTATTACAAGACGTTTCATATCTTCTTTCATAGTTAACGGAGCTTTTTACTCAAAAAGCAAATCACCATCAAGTATTTTATAATATAAACTAACGAAGTTATATATACTTTCTATTTTACGCCGGTCTCTTCGTCTTCCCTTTGTTTCCTCAGTTTTCGCGCGCTTATTTTCTCGAAACCTTAATAATCATTATAAAGGTTGTAGTTGGCGAAGGTCAGAAAGAGAAAAAGTTTGTCAGTCGGGAAAACTGTCCGAGAACTTTCGAGTTCCGTGTAGCAACTTCGCTTTACGTTCTCTGCCTCTCTCGATCTTCCTCTCTTCTTTCCTCTTTTTCCCTCTACGTCTTACTCGGGCGCGTGTTTGAGGAGCACGTATACGAGCCGAAACTTCCGAAAAAAGCGAAAAGATCGACGCGCAGAGGCGCTATCAACGTCGTTGCCTGGAAGTACGATAATTGGTTGATATTTTCGGTTTTACGAGGAGGAGCGGAGCAGCTGCCGCTGGCAGAGCGTAGTAGTTAATCGTCGTTCGGAAGCGACAACGACGGGAAGGCGAAATCGAGAAGGCGAGTGTATACCTATCTGCGAGAATGGCGCAGCGGCGGCCGAGCTAACTGACATTTCGAGTAAGCCGAGGGAGGGGAGGAACAATATTATAGGGTAGGATCAAAGGAGTGACGGGAAACGATGAGGCAGAGGAGGCAGAATAGTGTCCCTTAAATGATTGACGGTCGGCCCAGGCCGAGAAAGCAGTCGAAGGACGAGCGGACCGAATGCTTTCCAAATGTTCTTGTCTAGCGGCTTGTACTTGCCGTCGACCCCCGGCGAGCAGTCGGATCATTAGGAGTTCCATTTTCGCCGGAGAAAACTCCGGCGTATTCGTTAGGATCCATTTGCACCCCCTGCTGCGACGGATATGAAATAATTGTTCGCGGATGTACGTCCAGTTTTAGCCTGGGTGCTCACAATCAGACATCGCAGGATTCGTCATTCCGTAACGCATTTATTATCAAGGCGTCTCAATTAAAGGGAATTTAATCTCGAATTAACGGTAGAGAGAGTCACAATACTTCTCGGTTTCAGAAACTTTTCATTTTCATGAAGAAGAACTAAACCATCTTAAACCTTCTTCTTCTTACATCTTTGAAATTTATCGTTTCACAGGAACGAGTTGTACACGTAGCGAAAAAAGATGAAATGCACGGAAAGAACGATTTTGTTGAAGTATCAAGAAATTTAGTCAGATACAGATCAGAAAATAATCATATTGGACTATCCAAAATAATTATGTAGGACGCTCAACCTGTTTGCAAGGATGTCAAAACTTTTTGCAGCATTGTCATTATGCTTCAGCGTCCTACATAATTATTTTGGATGATCCAACACAATTATTTTCAGATCTGTATCTGGCTAAATTTTTAGATACTTCAGCAAAACCGTTCTTTCCGTGTGAAAATGTGTATCTAGTTTTACGTATCGTCCTCGAGGTTCTTCTGACCTCTCGGTTAAAGAGAGATTAAAATCCCGAACCAGACGCCCGTGGAGGATTGCTTCTGAAGGTGTCAAGCGTTCGTGGCGCAGGTTATTGCAAATACGTCGAAAGCATTGCAAAAAACGGGAGGCCAGGAGGCGAGCAGTGGTCGTGCCGGTGTCAAGCCGACCCGGAAAAACAGGAAGCGAGACTTACGTCATGGTCCCCGACGCAACTCGGTTGACTGCGCGTTGAACCGGTGACTCTAAAATCAAGATCAAGATGGGGCAAGAGTGGCTTCCATAAATTTTGTAAATCGCTCGCGATCGAACACGTCCGCGAACGGAGATAGCGGCGTAGACGGTCCAAACGCGAAAACCGAGAAGTCCGACAGAACTCGTCCGATGAATCCTTCGTCGAGTCCTACCGTATCCCTTCCCAGTTAGAAGCTCGGTTTAAAGAGCGCTAGGATCTTCGAGGATCCCTCCGAGATATTTCTTCAGAATCTTGCGATCTGCAAGAACTATTGGTCGTCTATCGCGCGGACAAATTACGTCGCGATAAGTATAATCACGGTAGTTATTTTCGGCGATGTTATAATCTATAATATATTTCTCAATGCTCCCGACATACTCGATTAAAATTGACATATATTTCTTGGCGATACCGTCGTTTAAAGTGCCGGGTAACAAAGATTCACCGGCAGCTGAATTGATTACATCGTGAAAAGTTGACGAATTAAAATGAATTGGAGAGAATTATTTTCTGCAATACGAAATGTCCGATCTTTCGTATATGAAGGATCGATCTGAAATATTTGATTTGCACCTTCTCACACTCTCATTTCTTTTTAATTTAAAATAAAATTATAATATGATAGGAGCGAGAGATTTCACACTGCAAATCAAACATCGCTGTTTAACTCCGAAATAAAATGACACGATTTGTTTACGACGAGATTTATCTGAACTTCAGAGTTCATGTATCGCTTCTTTGAGGTGCCACTTGATATCTTTAAAAGATCCAACCGAGAAAAATTCATAGTGTTTATTCCGGCGCAGATTTCCCTCGAGGAGAATTATAGTCTTAATATATACTATAATATATAATATTAATATATAATTAATACATGCGAATTACAATAATCTCCGTCGTGACACGAGCAAAAAGATCGCGTTCGCCACCTACGGATCGCGGGGGGGGGGACGTGGATTATTTCGCGAACCTGTTTCGCGATGCTGATAGGACGAAATTTCGCAATACGGCGCTAAGACGGCAAGGCGACCGGTTCAAGGCACAAAGGAGAGAAGGCCTCGCCTCGTGTCCCTCTCTCTGTCCCTTCCTCTCTGTCTCGCCTTCACCTCTCTCTCCTTCTCGCTCGCTCGCTATCTTCCCCTCACGGCACTCTCCAGCGGTCACATCATTCAAAAGGGACGAGAGGAGTACATGAAACGCACTCGCGACGCGCTGGTCCTACACGCAACGTGATGCGCGTAGGTAAGAGCGTAGTGTGGTCCCGCTTCTTCTTCTTCTTCTTCCTCCTCCTCCTTCTCCTCCTCCGCCACTTCTTCCTCCTCCTCGTCTCTTCGCCTCTGCGCCTCTGCCTCTAGCTCGCGTGTGAGTTTAAACACGTGCGCGACCGCCCGCTCACTCGCTCGCCCGCTCGCTCGAAGGTAGGCGTTCACTCGCGCGCGAGTCCTCTTACTCCTCGTAATTCGGATCGTCTCGAATACGCGCTATTGTTCGACGGAAGAGCGGAACGCTCGTGGAAAAACGTGGAATTAAAATTCATACTTTGGACGTGCTGGACGTTGCTCTTCTAACGAGCTGCGTTTTAGTAGTAGTCCGTAAATTCGTGCGTATTTTCCGAGAAGTTTTCAAATAAGGCTATTCATAAGGACGTTTCGGTCTCGAAATACGGTTCACCTTTCTAATCGACGACGTGTTTTTTTTTCTTTTTTTCATTCCATTTGTGTCAAAAATTTACCGTGACAGACTTATTATAGATTTAACCGAATATGTTGTATAACTAGCAAAATGAAACATCAATTATAGGAAGTATCTACACTGAGGAAAAAAAGCTGTTGCTTCAATTAAAGTGGTATCACGGAGTGCCAAAAACATAAGATAGTTCATTCAATTGTATTATTAATAGACCCAATATTTGGATTATTAAAACAATGATTGAATTATTGGTTTAAAAATGCAGACATTGGGTCTGATAATAACACAACTGAATGAACTACTTATGTTTTTGGCACCCCGTGATACCACTTTAATTGAAGCAACAGCTTTTTTTTCTCAGTGTATTAATATGAAATTGTTAGACTGCTAAAAATATTTGCGTTCAAATTCCCCTGAAAGAAAAGCAGAGATGTAATAATATAAGGTGACAGAGAAAAAGCGGATCGATCGTAGCATTACAACAATTATAATAACTATGATAATTACAATAATCTCTTAGCAAAAGTTATTGGCACTAGGCATTAAAGGATCGAATTACTTTTCCCTGCGTTCTACGTACGGGAGCGTGCGCCGGAATTCCCTCCCTCGTGTCCCCTCGCGTTCCGCGGCTCGTTAGGCATTCGTCATTAATCGACGACGGGGACGATTGTCGTCGTGAACGACTTCTGTTCTCGTATTCCGCGAAAGTGCACTTCCCGACCGCATTAAAGGAGCGAGCCAGGCAGGCAAATGTACGTGATTCGCGAGGCGACTATGCGAGCCACTCACTCACTCGCTCGTTCCCTCGCTCACTCCGTGCCGTGCGAGACCTCCGAACATTCTCCTCTGGCAAAGTAGGCGGAACATTGCTTGCACGCACCTCGACGGCGGTCCTCCTCGGTAACGAACGCTCGAAATGATAGTCGTCGAAGCCAAATAAACGCCACTTTACCCCGACACGGGACAGGCAGCGGACGATTGATATGGTCGAGGCGAAGTCTTAGGCTGAGTCAACTCTTTTGGGACTGCGAATCGGCAGCGGCCAGGAATCTTTAAAAAGCTCACCAAGTATATTTTCGATAACGTCGAATTCAATTCCCAGCAGATACATACTGTGAGATCTTTAATTAGCGTGAGGTATAAAAAATAAAAGATCAGAAAATATAGTATAATCGAGATTATTCATCTTCCAATTTTAAGCGACATCGTGTAAATTCCTCTGTATTAAAAATTTAATCATATCCGTGACACTTGACGTGGGTTAAATTCCAAATAAAGTTTCCTGATATAATTTTCTTTATTTTCTGAATATTACATGAAATCGCAAGAGAGTTTCATGTCCAATCGCTCCAAAATTAACCCTGGTAAAGCTATACATTTCTTCAATGAAGGTTACAGCTATTCGTTGATTTTCTGAGAATGTATCGTTTTCAACAGTCTACATAAAAGTCGTTTTCTCAAACCTTTCGTTCTCCTCAGGAAATTCATTAGAACCTTGAAGCAATACGTGAGGACGATTTATTTCCCACAGTTATTTCACCAAAAAGTACCTGGTCTAAGAACTTTGTCAGAGCTCACTACCGCATAATATGTTGCCTTAAAGCGACAAACCGGTTTCCCACATTTTCCCGCTTCTTCGTAGCCTTTCGTGTCTGTGCGTTATAGAAAAAGTACCACCGGAGCGATTTAAAGCGACCTTTGTAGGTAAACGGGCGTCTTACTTTGCGCATTATTGATAAATGCATGCATATATCGATGATTAATTAGAGTTTATTAAAATATAAATATTATATCCTCGGTAAATATAATATCCTCAAGCTCGCTACAAATTAATAAAACCCGAGATAAAATTATATTGCTTATTTACGTTTTATTGAACTATCGCCCGTGCGCATTCGCGTCTTCGAAGTGCTAGCACTTCACTTTTCTGGAAAATCCAATGGAGAAAACTCCTCGTACACACGGTGCCCATGCATCGGTTATCTGTTAAACGGAACGTTGTCCAAACGAAGTTAGGATAGATAATGCAATGATCTAATCACAGCTGTATACTTATCGATAACGCGTGTGCGATAAATGCATAACAATATATCGACAGTTGCGGATCTTTTCACGTCGCGGTAAGAAACGGTATTTTTATTGGACCCGATTTTCTTTGACTGCTATTTTCCCCGTGGATTTGTATAGATTTTTCCAATTCTTATCGCTCCTTTTTATCACGTTCGACTTTGTCATTTTTATTGTTTACGCGCGGACTGATATACATTTTTGCGCAAATCACGTGGCATTATTATGCAAAAACGCGTTCGTCCGATTGATAAAATGTTTCGGCTACAGTCATTGTGAATGATTGACGGAATTTAAATCCCCGTAATAAATTTACGATGCCCCAGAATTGTTTTGTTGGCGTTGTCAATCCGTTTTGTACAAGACAGTCCTTACTTGGTCGAATTCCTGCGGTTTTCTGTACCTTTCCTGTTGTAACTACTAATGCAAATAGTTGCGTAACCGCTCATTACGAGATATAAAAACACATAGATCCACTTGTATCCCCCCGGTGCTTTGTTAATATTTATTTATGAGATACCTAAGTGTGAGGTTTGCGACTTGACGCACCAACGTCACTGCTTAGCATGGAGACAAACGCTAAATACGACCGACCACAGTTCAGAAATTTATCGATTCGACATTAAAATCGCATTAAACGTAATCATGCAAATACGGAGGCCAGACACATGTTGAGTAAAAAATCTCTTGGTCTATGGCAACGATATCAGCGATTATAATAAATTATTGATACTACGCAACGATCATGCTTAAAACCGGAAATGATAGAGCGGAGCGTGATTTGTACGCTGGTGGTTTAAAACGAAACGTTATTTCGCGCGAACTCGTCGATAAATTATGTTTTGCATTTAACTTAAAAAGATCGAATTATCGTCGGAATACCCTTGACACCGAAGTAAAAGAAAGTAGCTCGTTTATCCCTCCTATCTAATATATTTGCTAACGATAATCCCATAGAACAGACATATACTCAGCAGATATCGAGATTTCCCGGATGTTCACGTTATCGACAATAATTAATTGTTGCATGTAAAAATATTTTATGTGAAAGCTGTCGTGAAAATTTTATGCAACGTCAGCGTTGTTGTTCGTCTAAGTGAGATCATCATGATAAAGAGGAAAAATACGAGATACAATTGAAAAGAATATATATATTTTCTCGTACAGTATTTTTATATTTTGTACGAACAAAGATTATAACATTTTTGTCTGCGTTATATATCAATGGAGAGTATTTTTATACATTGTATCGTAAAGCACGACTGTTCCCTGGTTCAGATTCACGCTTCCATCGGGACAATTGTGCGAGACAAGTGTCCCTTTTGAAGAAAGTCGCTCCCGAAGTTGCAGCTCGCGGAAGTTCGCCTCGCGGTTTGCCGACGGTACGCATGCGTTTTTGCGAAACACGATATACCCCGTGAATTATATCGTCGAGCGTTGTAGAAGGCAGGCAAGAATTATTTCACATTTATCGGCAATTAATTTTCACTTTGTCTCGTGTATAAATAAGATGTAAAGCCGCTCTTCCACGTAGCGTTAATGCATGCATCAGAAACGGGTGCTTCATCTAAACGCGAAAAGTAGAAGTGAAACGTCAGGTATCGATTAGATTCCTAAAAAGACACGGTACAAGGCTGGAATTAGGTTCGGGTCAAAGTATAGCCTACCGAAGCAATCTTTTAGACGCAGACGAAGGTGGTCTTCGGTGTCCCGCGAAATTGCAGCGCCAGATGGACGAAAATGACGGTGTCCCACACATTACCCGCCTCTGTGTCCAACATTTTCGCCCTTATCCCGCTTGCCGTAAAGAAACCAGCCCGTATTCCCATCCGTCAGATTTTACGTAGTCCGATAAAGATAGAAGGGAGTCTTCGTAAATAAATTCACGTCAGAACGGAAGAATAGAAACTATAGCATTTCTGAGATGGTAGGAGCTGCGAGCGAGCAACCTAACCCGACGTCTTCTCCACGTTCGCTTCACTCCGTTTGCCTCACTCACACAGTCACGTGCTGCTGTTTTCGCTTACCATCCCCGCTTCAACTTTTACCGCTCCTTTCTCGTGCCGCAAAATTTTTCACGACGCGCGACGTTTTTACCTTCGATCGGGCGAACGGATCGCCACGGAATCACGAGCTGCGTGGCGCTCGTGATCACGATTTTCCTGCGCGACACCCTAAGCATCTCGCGACGTCTGTCGCTTTGCTTAATTTCGATTCTTGTCGCTCGTCGATCTGTAATAATTCCTTACAGGAATTCGTACCGTGCCAAGTTACACCGAGGCTTCGTCGCGAGGAAATATCTTGCTATATATAGTTTCTCGTTGTTGACAAACGTGGATTAAGTCGATTGAATACTATATTGACGAACGTAGATTAGGCTGATTGAATGTTCTGTTTGATTTTTAAAAAAAAGTCAGTAGTCCGCGTACTTATTCACTAGATATGAATTTTTCAATTAGATTATGTCCTCAAGACGCGATGAAGACGAATGATACCGGAAGATTAACATAACTGATTGTTAGTACAACTGCATTGTTTACAACTGTTCTCGGCCCGTGCAACAACATTCCGCAAATGTTCTCCTTTACATGATACCATTATCAGTACCGCATCATCGATCTCATTCAAATATCGACTTGTTTCTCACTTACGTAACCCACTCTTGAACCTTCGTGGTAGCTCGGATTATTTTATCAAGTTCGAGAACTCGATCAGCTTCGAGAACTTACGCATTTGTCTCGTGCGTTGAATTTCTCGACTCTCACTTCTGAAAATTCAAGTCTTTTGCAGTCGCGAGGTATACCTGCATTAGAGTCCCACTGCGTGTTACTCTTTGACCGTCCTCGAGGGACTTGGGCAGGATAAATCTACCTTATCTATTCATCTCTCTTTCTCGTTCTAACCTTGTCCTTTGATATTCTTACGTACCACCTCGCTCCATTGTTCCATGACATTGTTTAAAATCTCCCGTAAAAATTCCTCGTGACTTCGTTCGACAATTGTCCTTTCCGTTTCTACAGAGTTATATTTTCTAAGGGCTCGAGATACTCAAAAGATACACATCGTGAAATCCGGAATAAGCTAGGAATCTGTACCTGGTCGTCGCGCACGAAACACATTCGGTCCATTGTAAAATCTAAGAGAGGAACGACTGAGAGACTTGGCTGACTCGCTTCTTTGCGACATCGTGCTCACTAGGCCGGGTCTAAATAAATTGTTTCGCGCAGCTGTTGGACAGAGCTCGTTTCGTTGATACTTGCAGGCCAGTGGGACTTCGACGAGCCGCGAATTGTCGACATCACCAGGCAGATGTAAAATTACATTTACCAAGAGTAAAATTCGAAGACGAATAGCGATCCAGCGTCGATTAATCTTTGTCAATTTATTTTTGAAACGGCACAATTTTCAAGTATCACGAATTAAGAATCAGAACATTTTAGTATTAAGTAGTGAAATTTCCAAAGCTACGTTTATGTCACTTTCAAGATAAAGGAGCTAATGAGCGGAGCAATGTCTACTAAGTGTGAAGTAGTAGGCGCTATCGATCGTTGTCGACGACGGAGAAAGTACATTTACGGATGTCTTCGTTGTATATACTAAGAGGAGTATAATCTTTTTAATCTTCCTAGCTACGTAGGGGAAACCCGAAAATGAAGATAATCGCAACGAAACGCATAATTACGCTTATCAGATTCAGTGAAATGATCCCAACCGCAGATTTTCCTTCGTAACAATTCGCTCAACAATTTCCCAAGCTATTTTCCCCTGAGAATTCGCAATAATAACAACTCCCGGGTAAGATGCGCGAGGAGTATTCTTCGGAAAAAGTCTAGGAGATTAAGACTGATGAAAACCGCGCAGTTATCGCGTTCAGTGCAAGCCATTGTTCGGTGACGACCAACTAATTATATCACGTCTACGTCCTACAGTTCATAATCCGTGCGAACAACATAAGTATTATTTCAAACTCAGAACTGGGATTCAGATGAACGGTCGTCACGCAGAAACCCAGGCGTGCACTCCGTCGGAAATTACCTGCGATTAGGCAGAACTCCACTGTGACGACTAGTCAAACGCGTCCGACAGACAGCTTTTCGTCATCCTGACGCGACGGGAAAAGGAGTCCTTTTTCCAGTATCCAATTCACAGGCACATCACGGAAGCGTCGCGGACGTTTCTGTTCTAGCGCCGGTAGAAACTTCGCGAACCTCGGGGTTATCACTCCGGGCTTCACCACTTAACGGACGCACAAGAGATCAGCGTACATGGGTTGATCCTGAGAGAATCAACGAACCGATCGCCGTCTTCCCTTCGCGGAAGCACGGAAGGACTCTTCTCTCGCAAGCTACATTGCGCACCAGTCACTCTCCCAAAAGTTCGCTTTTCGCGCGACGATCTACATGGATTCGCCCTGACGACTTTGCATCTCGTCACCGGACGATGATATTGGAATGTCCACTCCAGCGTAGGTCGCCAGTCCGCTCCAAACGGCTCCGATTCCACGGAGCTGCTGTCAGTCGATCGCCGTCGCTGCTTCGGGCATATCTCCCTTTAATACAGGCGCCGCGCCGGCCGGGCGTAGCTTAAAGTTGCGCTCCAACCGAGCTGATCTTTGGGGAAAAACGTTCTGGGGGAGCAACACCGCGGATAGCACTACCACGTCGTAACAACAGTTTTCACCCTGCTCCAGAAATTACCGGAGTTAATCGAACAACAACAGTTTCCTCGGCAGCGCGATTCAAGCGCCTAGGGTTTACGTTACGGAAGGTTGATTTCAGACGATCGCCGGCACCGCGAACCAGCGCATCCGACGGGCACCTGGGAAAACGGGATGAAACAGTCTCGAATGTTCGGCCGGAGGTGCCGAATTGCACTTCCGGTAATCGAAATTTACACGCGACACAAAGCGGTGTATAACGTCCACACCGCTGAACGACCGAATTGTGACTGTGGACTATGGGCTAGGACGACCGTGGCCCCGCCGCAGTCTGCCCGGAACGGGGCGAACGCGCACCGCCCCGTCTGCAGAGCAACGCCCATTGTCGACGACCACGCCTCCCTCCCCGAAGGTCGGCACCGCCCCTTTCCGCGGACTCCGGCTGCTGTCTTCGATTGTCGACCTGCGGCGACGTCGGATTGAAATTTTATTGGCGTAATTAATTGCACGAAAATTTCTCGCCAATAATGAGGGCGGACAGTCAGCAAACCTGCTGATAATTGCAGTGTTTTTGTAGAAACTTTAACTTCCACGATTGATTGGGAAATAATTGCATTCTTCTCGAACGGGTTAGCTTATAATTGATAGGTAATTGATTTTTATGATAATATTAGGAACTATTAACAGTGTGGCAACTAAATTACTTAGCCAATTCAGAATTCATCCTTCTCTAATCTATAGACTATGTCACTAAAGAAAGTACGATATCTTATTAGAAAGAAAAGCTATAAATACGATTATGATACATATTCCAAACTGATTCATACTATTACTAATTGTCGCCTTATATTGATACATTTTATTTGACTCATCATTATTTATCGATCGAGTTTCTTATATATTCGTATTTTCCATCCGTACATCTACAGATGCGTTTACAAAACGAACTCGTGAAAACATACTTCGTTAAATGTCGTGTGTGTGTGTATGGCACCTTGACCAATTTTACACTCTATTTTTTGTAGGAATTAGGATATTGCACTATCGCTCAATTTCTAGCGGATTGATTACACATCTCTTAGATGTGGGAAAGGATTCTTTGATTTCAAACATAAAATTGCAGAATCAAGGACTAATTAGTAGCGCAATAATAGTGACAAATAATGAATATTTCGATTTCCTTGATTCTGCAATTTTATGTTTGAAGTTAAAGAATTATCCTTTCCCACATCTGAAAGAATGTGTAATCAATCCGCCAGAAATTGAAGTCAATCATTGCATGTCGGTTTTCCGCGTTTCCATATTAAGCAAACGATCTATGCCAGAGCCAACAGTAATGAATAAATCTAAATCAGAGGATATTACTATACTCCACTAAATTAGTGAAATAATTGTAAACTGATTTAAAATTTTTAACAATTTTTAAAATATTATATGATTTAAAGAAAAAATTTAATAACTTATCGATAACTTAGTATATATAAATAAATTTATTCAGTCTCTTATTGTATACAGTGTCGGTTTTAGCAACATTGGCGCCCTGGGCAAGATTATCGTGGCGCCCATTCAAATTCAAGGGCTCGAAATTCTTGAGAAAGAAAAGGCAAGGTGGTAATATCGAACGGCGAACCATATTTGGTTTTAGATTTTAGGGAATCCCTTTCACTCTCAAACTGGCAAAGCAGAAGGCAGTGGCGGCCCTACAGATCTGGCGCCCTGGGCGCCCAACCGCGCCCTACCCTAACGCCGGCACTGCCACTAAATTAGTGAAATAATTGTAAACTGATTAAAAATTTTTAACAATTTTCAAAATATATGATTTAAAGGAAAAATTTAATAATTTGTCGAAAACTTAGTATATATATAAATAAATTTATTCAGTCTCTTATTGTATACACAGGATATTCCAGTCCTGTCATGTAATATTTCTTGTAGATTGTGTAATATTTCTTGTAGAGAACGATATTGTCGCGCGAGACTCTGATTATACATTTTTATATCGCTATTTTCTATTTACTGCCGTCATGCGAGAATTTTACACTGTACAGACAAGATCAGCAAGCATTTCTTCGAATCATTATTCACAAATGCATCAATAGGAACGGAACAAACGATGGCAATCGTTTTACAAGTTTGTATCTGGGCGGCAATACGGTCCAACCTAATCTAATCTAATCTAACCTGACCTGACGCGGATCTGTGATTCTACGACCCATTTCATCCATCAACCCTCGTTGCCAGCGAGACAACAGTTTCTGGCAACGATCGGGCCTATGCCGTTCGTTGTCGCAACGGGGCCCCGAAGGCTCTCAGAGTTTACCACGCGTAAAGAACGACGCGGAAGAACGATCATCCGATTACGCGGATGTCGCGTGCGCGTCAGCATGGCGCCTTCCCGCGAACGGGGCCGGGGGCGGCCCGCCCGTCGGCGACTCCCCCCCGTCCCCCCTCCGTTTCGCGCGCCACGCCCCGATAACGAGGCCGACCCGTGCGCTTTTTGCGTGCACGTCCACATCCACACGAACGTGCGGATTGCCCCGCCCCGCGAGCGCGCGATCAAACGCCATGACGCGTGCGCCTCCACTCGCGGGACTGTATGACGCGCGTTCGAATTACCGCCGCCATACTTTTCCAATGGAAAGCACGGCTTCGAGACGCGGTCGCGGCGGCTAGCCGCGCTACGGCGCCGGCTATTCTCTCGTTCTATTCCTCGCCGTTTTCCGTGCAACCGGACGTTAAACGAAAGACCGGCGACGCCGGTCACGATATCGGCGCTGAATCTGGGAAGCGATCGGTAATGCTCGCTACAGCGCGAATATCCGACAAAATATTCTTGACTATACCCCTTGTCTACAATGCGTATTTAAGGCGTTAAGACTTAAGAAATTGACCAATCGCAGTCGTTTATTCTCCTCATATACGACTGTGATTGGTCAATTTCTGTCTCTTATACACATCTAGATGTGTATAAGAGACAGGTAGATAAGGAGTATATATGTCTCTAAATATCTTCCGTGATGTGTGTCTCAACTCTTGGGTAATATTTGAGATCTATTCGATTTTTCAACATATGTATATCTACATATATTTAAGAAAATTAAAGTTTTAGAATGTTAAGATTGTCTCTATTTGTCAAGAATTTCGAGTTATCGGATCATTGAACAGTCTTATGTATGCAACTTTACAAATTTTGAGAATCCTTAAATATTTCGGTCTTAAGTGTTTTGATATTTCTCTGTAAGCATAATTCTTTACATTGAATTAACATATTTCGATATATTTCACTGAATCGATGATAATAATATATCAATCGATATTTTTTATACTATAATTTAATGTAACTGTAACAACTGTAACTTTTAATTTCAAGTAGAATTAAAAAATTGGCCATTCCCAGTGCATTTTTTTAAATTTGAAGGTAAAAAAGGACTCAGTGCAATTTTAAGGACATCACTGGCAGAGTCCTCTGTTGCTTTATTTGAAAATTTCATGGAAAAAATTATCGATGTAAGAAAACTTGGAAAAGTATTGAAACTAATTTAATAAATTGAATGCGCAAAATGAAATTATAGTAAATTATCGCAATAGAATATATCTCGATCTCGATAAATGATTATATATTGCAAGATAGAAGATCACGTTCATGTTCACTCGTAACAATAGAAACGCGACGATGGACACAGCATATTTTTACTTTTTAGTGCCTTGTAAATTACCAAGAAATGAAAATTACATGACAAAATTACAATGATTTTATTTTCTTTTATCAATTAATATGAAATTAAGAAAAAAAAAGTTTGCCGAAACCCGGGATTGAACCGGGGACATTTAGATCTTCAGTCTAACGCTCTCCCAACTGAGCTATTTCGGCTCGCAGAAATGATCGTGTCGTTCCACTTTAGCTGGTATATCGTACGCCACCACGTAATCGTGTACCGTTGCATGGATTGCAATTCTCGACCTTTGTTCAGTCACGGTTTTTGCTTGCCAGATACTGTTTGACACATCGGACGGGTAAGGTAGCAGACGGCCATCTGTTAATTCGAACAAATATTCATACGAGCAAATATTCATATGAACACATATTCATATGAACACAAATACTTTGGTGTTGTGCAGCTTAAAGTAAAAGATGCATCGAGCTACAATCAACTGCAACCAAGTGCAGACCGAGGTGATATCGGAAGGCCGTTGGATAGAGGAGGATCCGCAACCGCATTCCAGCAAGAATATAGTCCTCGTCATTCCCGGGAATCCAGGTGTTCCGCGATTTTACGAGGGCTTCATCAAATCGCTCAGTTCGAGATTAACGTCGGACACACCTGTGTGGGTCATCGGACATGCTGGACATGTCCAACCACCAAAGAATTTGGACTTGGCTATTCCCAGCGACCAGAAGTGGGCAGAGTGCTACAGTCTGACAGCTCAGATTCAACACAAGGTACTTTAGTTTTCGAACACTTCCTATTATATAATCTCTTGACTTCTTATAATAATATGATATAATATGATATAATTTTATGTTTATAGGTTGAATTCATAAAAAGATACGTTCCAGAGGATGCACATTTACATCTCGTTGGACATTCCATAGGTGCCTGGTTTATACTCAATTTGCTGAAGGACACCGATATTGAGAAAAGGATACGAAGATGCTATCTGTTGTTCCCTACGATAGAATACATGGCGGAGACCCGTAACGGAAGAATCTTTAACAATTTTGTACGTATTTGCATGTTTGTCATTTTATTTGTTATACCTATGAAACATCAGTGTTGTAATTATTTCCCATATGGTTCTCTAATAATTATATTTCTTTTCTCAGATATCACGTGCAGCACCAATTTGGATTTTCCTGTCTTGGATCTTCACAACAATGTTTCCAGTAGTTCTACAAACATTTATGATACGTATTTTCGGTCTGTTTTATGGCATTCCAGTCAGATCCATCAAAGCGGTTCGAGAAATGCTGGATTCGAGAACCTTGCGTAGAATAATCAATCTTGCCAAGGAAGAGATAAAATATGTCAGAGAAGCTGACCATGAGACTATATCAAAACATGCTGATAAACTCTGGCTTTATTATGGTGCCAGCGACGGTTGGGTTCCAGTGAAATATTATAAAAATATGATGTCAAGACATCCTGATTTAAATGCTCAGTTATGTCGGCGTGGCTTTCAACATTCGTTTGTGTTAAAGGATGATTTGGACATGGGACACATCATCGGTGATCTCATCAACGAAGATCCGAAACATTGATATTTCATGCATTATTAATTAATGCATTATTTTTTGCATTTATTTCGCATTGACATCTTTTTTTATGCTTTTGCATGGGTGGGTTTTATATTATTTCTATTTTTATTATATATTTGTTATTATCTTTATTGTTACATTATTAAGCCAGTGGCACACGGGGCATTTTTTCCTGCTGGATTGTTTGCGATCTAGTAAATTATTATAATTACACCACTCAGCACGCAGGAGTTCTAGTAATTTACTAGATTGCAAGGAATCCAGCAGGAAAAAACGCTCCGTGTGCCGCTGGCTTTAGTTACATATTATTCATTTAATGTATATTTTTTATAATTTTAATAATTTTACACAGCAGATCGATAATAATTTCTCTATAATCAAATATAAAATGTGCACAAAAAGTGATTACGTATCGAAATTGAGAGATGATTTTATAATAAATTGTCACTAAAAAGTTTTTTTATTATAACAACGACGATACTTGTGTCTATTTCGCATTTGCAAGTTCGAATCTGTTTTCATTTTTGGCGCCATTTGCGACATCAGCGATATAACCATATATAACTAGACGAACTTATATCTGGGACATTCAGCCATCAAGTTTATCTCCCTAGAATTAATTTATACGGCGCTTGTATAATCAACATTTTAATTCTTCGTTTAATCCGTAATTATAGCTGTCAGTTTTTAACGCAATTTTCAAGTATCTAAAAACGTTGTTTGAGAGGAACAGCTTGAGAGTTTTTAAAAATTCGTTCGCGAAATGACTCTATATACTTACTGTTCAACCAATCGGACGTTGCTTGCGCTTGGGGTAATTTCTAGATCTGCCAATCGGATTCCTTTCCCGATCGTTGCGTTCTTCCGTGCAACCAATGCGGCGTATTCGTACCTCCCTTCTCTGCGCATCGAGCGGGCTAAAGCCACTTCTCACGTCCATTACCGCGTCAGAACGCATCGGAGGGTGTCGCATCGTGCATCAGCAGGTAGTTGTTTAAGGAGCGTCGTTAGACTCGCGCTGTCGTCACAGCCGACCACATTGCCCGACCACCGAGCGACGTCCGCAAGTTCGTCGAGAACAGCATCAAAATGTCGCGTCTCGCGGTAGCGTTGCTGCTGATCTGTCTTCACGCAGGATCCGTTTATGGTAAGTAAGTGAATGAGACCGTCCGGTGGACCGTGGAACGGTCAAACGCGATTCTGTCGGGGGAGTGGCGCGTGTGTGTACGCACACACAGGATCATTAATGCCTTGATCCACGCGTTTATGGGGCATATATGGGGGAATGATTAATGACACTCCGCGTGGTCTACAATAGAAATAAGAGTAAGTCCGGGTCTACAATGAGTCGTTAGTCGTTAGTCGGAAGCAAATTGACCAACCACAATCGATTATTCGAGGAATACTAAGAGTAGGACTAGGAAATAAAATAAATTTAATTCGCTTATGCCCTTACTCCAGCGCCTGTGATTGGCTCCCTCTTACTCTTACTTCTTACTCTACGCTTACTCCACGTATTGTAGACGGGGCTTCGCTCTCGGTTGCACGATGTTACGTCTTTTTATATCAATAGACGTACGAATAATCGGTAATTGATACTCTTATCTTTCCAAACATCAAGCGACGCGGTATCATGATTTGTTTACTTATTTGCCTTGAGATTGATTTCTCGTTTTTTCTTTGGTTCTTGCTTCTGTCACAGTGGAATAATGACTTTCCACTGAAGCTAAAAATCCTTTTATACAGCGTAATCGAAAATTTGGCTCTTTTCCTGGACAGGAAAAATGGTCTATAACTAAGGACGACTTCGACCGAACTGCGGTTAATCGGTAATTAATTCAACCGGCAGAATCGCTTAAAGCAAAATGTTTAACCATGTAATTCATTAATGTAATCTTTTTCCCATATTAAACAAAAAATTAATTAATAATAAGATTAGGACCGACGAAATTGTCAAATATAAACGAGAATAGGCCAAATGTCGATCAACCGCGGATCTTGGTGCGTAATTCCCTGGACAGGGAATTCACAAAAATTATATTACGCACCAAGATCCGCGGTTGACCGACATTTGGCCTATTCTCATTTATATTTGAAAAAATTAATTCCATCTCTGTGTAAACAAAATACAGATATTACTTGATGAGTTAATCATCGATTATATTAATAAGAATTTTGTCGAAATCACTGTAAGCTATCCAGCATCCTATATACTCAAATATTCCCTCTCAAATATTTAGAAAGGGAAAACTTCACGCCGAATTTACAGTGCTTTGTTTTATGTATACTTATAATTATAATCTAATAAATTAGATAAACTGTATTATATATATTTAATATAATTTGCTAATTAGTACCACAGTACATAAAAGTGTTTATCTTTATAGGGGAATACCAAACATCTCTCCTTTCATACAACACAATTTGTTAATTAATATATAAATAAAATACCAAATGCTGTGTATTTTATTAATATGTGCTAAAAATGTTATAAAGATTAGCTTACGAAGTATAGATCGCATTAAGCTGACACTGAGTTACGTCTATATCTTATTTATTTCACTTGCGAAATCTGATCTCTAGCAAATGCTATGCGCTAATCGTATCCCTTAAGACGTGCTCTAAAAAGAAGAAATAAAAAACCGGATTCACAGATCGTTAGACAAATTGGATTAAAATTCGTTAGGGTCTGTGTGGATGAACAAAACACGATCATTGTCAATTACGTAAAGTTATGTACGCTTTTTTTTCTAATTATACATTTTACTGCGTTTTATTTTTTTTTTAGATAACTTATATGTCTTTAAAACGATCCCATCATTTTTCTTTGTGCCTCAAAGATATACAGGATGTCCCCAAATTAAATGTCAAAACTTCGGGAGCGTGTAGAGGATCGATAAACTAAGAAAAAAAGTCCTTTAGAGATTTGCTCGTTTTTGCCGGTTTTTTGCGATTTTCTCCAAAAAGAAGCAAAAACGAGCAAATCTCTAAAGGACTTTTTTTCTTAGTTTATCGATCCCCTACACGCTCCTGAAGTTTTGACGTTTAATTTTGGGACGCTCTGTATATAGCGTCATTTTATATGTAATATCATTATGCTGAGAATCGAAATAATCGCATTATTTATTAGGCGGACTCTCCAGTGAGATAAGATAAGCGAACATTTGCTCATGTAGGCGGCAGACGTTTTCTATGGGCACAGTATTCTGTCGGCGGGACACGTTGCTTCTTAATTTGTCGCAGTCTGATTTTGCCAGTTATCGATTGCGGCTTCTTGTAAAACCCGGCCTATTGCCTGGCAATTGGCTATTTACGGCGGCGATCGGCAAGCTTCGTTGCGTCGTGTGTGACATTTTATCAATTCTAGTAATATCGATTAACGCGTCATAGTTCAATCGATCTTTTATTCCTCTCTAGATCGTGATAAGAGCTATCAACTGTAATCTACTGTAAATGTAATTCGCAGTAATTAATTAGGATAAACGTGTTGGTCGAACTACTGTTGATTTACATAGACAATTCTCTTGGTCTTTTTTACACTCGTATATTTTCTGTGTGTGTGTACAGCATAGCGATCGATTACGTTTAGCGTACGCGAAATCCAATAATGATACTACGGACTCTATTTCAATCGTGTCTTTGTAATTAAAAGTATTCGCGTGAAAATATCGGAAACAGAATTGTAAAGGCTATATCGGGACAAATCAGATCTTTTACGTATGCATACTTTATATATTTTTATTTTATCTGGATTACTTTATTAACTTCAACCATTTTTCGTATTACTGATTGATACAAGACAAAGAAACTTATAATTGTCAAGCACAGAAAAATGCTGAAATCTTGGACGTGGATAGTAAAAAAAATGGAGGAAATACTTCTTCAGTCGCCGGACAAAGCTGGGCGAGTTCCCTTTTTTCTAAGAATGAAATGCGTCATCGTAGACGTGAATTTAATCTCCCTCACGTATTATAGTTTGGCGTTTACGCATGGCAATGTAAACTATAAATTGTGACTGTACATTCTTATCCTAAACTGTTACACGAGCTGTTGGCGAGTTTGAGTTGTAGAAGTGTTTTGAATCATACATAGGCTAAATATTTTTACATAGTTGAACACCAAATAAATAGGACAAATAAATAATTATAAATAACAATTATTTACAAAAAATAAATAATTATTTATTATCGTTAAGATTAGATTAAGATATTTAATTGAAATCTGTATATAATTATTTGGAGAATAATATCTCGTTACTAGCTAGCAGCTCAGTCTGCCTTTATTTTTTTAACAGCTAATACTTAAAAAGGTGTGTGTTGACGGAATATTTTAGAATTTGTTAAATTTTTAGGCATAGATTGTACCTATGGAAGCAATAAGAATTTCTTGGACAATATATTAACTACATGCCCAAGAATAACAGACCCGCCCGAGAATTCCTTCTGCTGCTTCGATTCATGGTCTAGTGATACGGCCTATTGTTGCTCTGCCGAGCAGTTTGCGGTGAAGACTGGGTAAAATATTGTAATAAAAATAAAATATTGTAATCGCTCTCTCGTAGCATGCTCACAGTGTGTTCGAAATAAATAGCACTTATGTCCATTTCCACCAATGTAGATTAACTTTCTCGGGGGGTTTAACTTATTCTTTATCTTTTTCTAATTTTTAGAACTAGAAAAAGATAAAGACTAAGTTAAACCGAGATTAAAGTTAATCTACTTGGTGGAAATGGACGTTAATACGTTAATTCTAAATAATGCGCGATCTCTCTTACATAATTTACATATTTACAAGTATTAAAATAATATGGTAAATAATAAAGTCACTTGAGAAAGCAATTTTTGCATAATAGAGAATAATACGCGATATTTTTTTAATATGCATATATTATTATCTCACAGAATCGGCATTGTCATTCCTGTGATAATCGCTGCAGTTATAGTTATCGCGCTAATAGTGTGCTGCATATCCTGCCTCTGCTGCAGCTGCTGCCCCTGGTATCGCCGCCGTCAAGGCACCGTCTATGGAAGTACGTCTTTTTTCTCTTAAATTTCGTCCATTAATATTGGGTTACCATACACACAATTTTCCTAATATTAAATTCACCATATTTTTAACATTTTCATTACGTATGGAACGAACATACATCGATAAATATTCTGTGTCAGAGACAGCGGCAAAAATCTTTATAAAAGCATTTTTCCAAAATATTTAACATTACAAACGCTTTTGCGCGATAAAGACAATCGCAAATATTAGATAAATTATTTAATAAAATTAAGTATATATATATACACATACATATATATACTCATGAATCCTGAATTGGTCAGTAACGGAGTCGTCATTCTTTTTAGGACCAGGCGTGGCATAATACCATTCCGACACATCATTCCTCCTACGAAGAGTATTTGTATGTCAATGTTCGAAAGATTTTTGACGATTATTTGTATCCTGCTTCCTATATGTAACCTGACATTGAGCTAATTCCCATAAGGAATATGTACTTATATATTTTACTATATACATGTATATCGTATATTTTCTCCTTATAAGAATATCTATACTGTACTGACAAGTATTTTTTTTCTGATAATAACAGCAGAATATTTTTGCAGAAATTTTCAAGTTTAAGTTCTTATCGAATTGTCTTATATTCTTATATGGAGAATCTAGTTTTAGATGTAAGATAACTTGCACAGTGGAAACCAAGTCTGAGATATACGTATAATAATACGTACGTACGAAAAGAGCTACGTTATACTACTAAACATTTTATATAAATCGCGTTTTGATATTTTTGTTGGTTACAGTCATGCCTCGCATAAGCATATCTCACTAAAATCTATATATGAAGTGTTCCACTTAATGTGTGATAAAAATATATAGTTTTTATTTTATAGACTGTAATTTTTTTATATTAGTGAGAGCAATATCCATCCATGAGAAAGATATGATATTGGTTATGATAGTAATGAAATTAATTATTAAGCATTATTAATTACTAAGCATATAAATTTAGATGGAACATTTTGTATGTAGATTGCTTTTATCCACTTTTTATTTGATGCATTTCAATCTTCCAAGTACACTACATCAAATGTGTTTAAATAAACATTCCTTCCACTTGTGCATATATACCTAATATCAAACTTAGCAACATTAGATTCGCCTACGTACAAAATCGCTAATCAAATAGCATGCAGGTCATGTATCTCACTATAAATATATATATATATATATATATACATATATATTTATATAATTATACGCTTGAAAAAATATATATACATTTTTTCATAACATATTAAATATTATTTGATATATAACCCGACTTCATCACAGTACATCGTATCGTTTTATTTTAATTTATTAATAAGATATTTAATATTAATAAGAATACATGAAGACAATTTCGATCAATTAGATATTGCTTTATTTAAGATCTATTTAGGATATTCTATTAAGTTATTACATCTCTCGTTTTTGTCCTAATTTCATTGATTTTATTCTTGGTGTTAATTTGCTCGCTGTCTCTGAGACAAACTTAAGATACACTTGGGATATTTGTGTACCTGTTACACGAGTATTTGTTACAGAAGTTCAGACACCTGTTGTGCAAATAATTCAACCCCAAGCAAATATTCCACCAAGCTACACTAGCCAACCTGCTCAAAACTATGCTCCATATCCAACGGGCTCGACAGGTACTTATCAAAATTTCTACATATACATTTCACAATCAGATTTATATTCAATCGCTGAACATCTAACAGCCACTACGAAGATTTATAAAAAAATATTTTAACTTCTCAGATATTTTAGTTGATTCTTTTTAGAAGCTTTTTGAATCTTAATGTTATTTACATCGAAGATGTAAGAGAGAAGTGCGCAGTAAGTTCTTCATTCTTGATTAGATAATTATTTTTACTTGATTTTTTAGGGATGCCGCAACCCCCACCATACACCAACGAGGCATATGCTAAACAGGCTCCATACAATCCTGCTTATCCACCACCACAGTGATCTTCCAATTACAATAATTAATAGTTAGCGGTTAAGGGTTTACGAGGTTCCTTTCTAGCGTTCGAGCGATCCTCATCGTCAGACCCGAATTTATACAAATGTCAATACAGTAAAGAATACGTTGTGTTCATGTATCATCGCACTATGATCGTGATTTATGCTTGCGTGAATGCGTGGGCGATTTATCATCAGGCCATAAACACTTGCACAAATTTTTACTATTTACAAGACTTGCGTTTTTCTTGTTCGATAGTTCTTTCTAGCAAAGTGCTTTCGATACTTTTATTACACTTTTACATATATATTTATTAGAAATATATTCTCAGAAAATAGTTTATAATTCCGTTTTTGCGGAGACGGACAGAACAAATTTTGTGAAATACTCTCGCGATGAAATATGAATTTATAACAAAGAAAAAAGAAAATTTATTATTGAACTACTGAATTTTGTATAGCACTAAAATACTTTTGAAAATATCTAATATTGTAAATAAAATTGATGTCCCATATACGAGCTTCGTTAAATTAAGACTCCTATATTGCAACGATGTATTGAATTATAATAGGATAAATCATGTGAATCTTTTTTTTAGGAGAGATGAAGAAAGTTTTCCTTATGATTTACCGATCCATAACCATCAAACACAGATGATGACGCATGACAAAAACTAATGTATTTTGACACATAGATATAAGAAAAAAATTCGTAGATAAGATTTCTGTTTCTGATCTCAATTCAATACCAGCTATAATGAGAAAAGGGAAACTGATGGATTCCGGCAGAACGTTTTTTTTTCTATGTCCCTCACATCGACGTGTCTTCTTAAATATTTAGATAAAAATACTTACAATTATTATTTAAAAAATTACCTCATTTGTGTGGTGACATCCCAATTAATCGGCGAAGGTGCAGGATTACAGGACGATATTTTGAAGAACGTGTACAAGTGTAATTCGTTTGATGCAGTGAAAATCGCATTATTCTCAATATTTTTGATATACAATAATAATCGTTATTAATTAATTAGGTACAGGAACACTTTAACGTTCGTGATAATGATCAATTACGTACAATTAAAAGATTTCATCGATCGCACACGTCACCTTTCAGTATCGATTTGCGGAGACGCGATCGAATTTTCAAACAAACGGTATGCATGTTGTTTCTATGTTCTTTTATTAAAATCGATTTTCCCACGGGGATCGCGCGTAGGAAGCGAGCTCCGGCAAATTATAAAGTCGCATCATCGATCGAGGGCCATCCGGCATTTTTTGCAGGTTTACATTGTACAATGTAACAATCGTGTGTTATAATTTAATCCTTTCAGTCTAGTTTTCTTTTTTTTTCTTCAGTAAAGGAACTCTCGTTCTTATACAGTATTTTCCTCTTATAAATCGACAGACGAAACATTGGGTACACTCTTACACTACTGTGATCTTTATTAGATACAATCGACCATTTTAAATCCTCGCACAATTTCACGCGCGTAAAAATTAAGATCTGAGTGATTCGAAAAGTTTCCACAACTGAAAGGATCAAATAAAGTGCTGCAATCGGTTTCGATAGACGGGGGAGAGGATTCAAAGAGAAAAAAACAAAATTGCTGGTCTCGCCGATGAATCGGCATAGATACCATTTTGACGATTTTGAATTGGGCAATATCAAATACAAATGTTTTTCCTATCAGGATTGGGCCCCTGTACTGCAATTTATAAATATCTCTTAACCTTCTCTCTTAGACTTATTTCGATCTTACTGCACTAAAAAGGCACATATTTCCGCACCTGATACAAACGTTATTACAATCTAAACGCTAATGATCTTCCTTTCCTCTTTTCTCCACCGGTGTTTGCCGTCCCAATGCCAACTGCGCGTTGACGCATACTATAAATATCGCCGTGTATTAGGCTACTAAAGGTATTTCACAATATTGAATGGATGACGCAACGGTGACGGTAGTGGCACAACGGAAAAAAAACATGATTCGTAATTTCTTTTCAATTTCATGTTGTATCGCGCATATGTAAAATATATTACGTATATTATATACGAGACGTTGTCTCGTATTTACACGAAATATATGTAATATATTTCCTTAGATGCTAGTTTGTAATAATTATGTAAGTCTAGTGCCTACGCAGACCTTACTAAGGCGATCAACTACGCGAACCTTTGTACAGTCGTATGGAGAATTATGGGAAGTCTTCGAGAGGAAGAAATTGTTTAGTCGGTCACAATGTATATTCGGTACTTCGACATGTTGTTGCCGTTCTCGCCTAAACTACACCGTGAACGTGGTATCATGTCACGCGAAATTAACAATAATTTCATCTGGCAAAATCCGTACCGACGCATTGTCATCAAAATCATTAATTCTAATTATGTACAATAAAAAGCGCTGTCGCGCGAGCTGTCCGTCGTGTAAATTCGTTGACAAAGTAATCTCAAACAAAGAACGCTTTACCCCCTCCCTCTCTCTCTTTCTGTCCTGAATAAATGTAAAAAATGTAAAAGCATAAGTTTGATGAAAAATCGGAAGTGGAAAATGAGAAAAATATAGTTCTAATTTTGCTCTGGTCTGGACCGCTCAAATAGTTTTCCAATTCAAATGTTTACCTTATCAGTGAGGCTTAGAAAATGGTTGATTCAATAAAAAATTCTTCAAGAATCGTTATTGAAACAATTCGGTCAAGACTTCACCATGACCAATAAAGTGGACACTTCTAATTAAATTTCATCAAAAAATATTTGAGCGGAAAGAAACCCAAAATGAAATAATTACTGTACCTATGATGTGACCAAAGCCTACGGGTTCTCCGAGGACATTCGACCGACAGAATTTGGATGTGAGGCCGTTCTTTTCTTACCTTTCTGCAACGTTCACACGCGAAACAATATTGCTCGACTCGATATTTTATCTTCTCCATCGATTAAAAACTACTTTCTTAGGCAATTATGAGAAAGAGGCCGCGTGACAAGCGTTAATATGTATATATGTATAAACACCGAGCGCGTCGGCTTGCCGACTTAGTGGCGAATCTCTTAAATAATATTTATTGCGGCACTTGGTCAGAATACGGGCATCTCGCGCTCGGTTTCGTTTTTTTTATTCAGTCTATTATTCGAGCGCCTTAACCTGCGCCATCACTTTGCCCTCCCACAGTGGCAGAACTTCGGCATCGTCCGTTATCTCCTCTTGTATGACTTTCGTGTCTAAGTCTTCGCATTCCGTTTTGAAAAAATACCTGCAATTAAAAGGTAATGAAAATTGACGAAATTATTTAGTTTGTCGATAAGTAACAATGCATTACCGATAGCTCCCTTTCTTCGGAAGATATTCCTTGAACTGCTTCAACGTGACGTTGTGACCAGGAATTTTGGTCCTGTAAGGGAACTGTTCGTCACAGAAACTGAACACAACAGTGGTGAAATCGTCCTTCGGCTTCTTCAAAGTGGACTGATTAGATTGAACGTACGGTTGACTCTGCGACGCGAACTCGTACGCCTGTTTCGAAACATTGAGGTGTCGTGGCTTGCAACTACCGCGTATCTTATTCTCTTCCATTAGCCTTCTGCAAGTCTCCTCTAATTGTATAACCTGTGACACATAGTTATTCGTAAAGCATATATCTCTTTCTCAAATAAAAAAGGAAAGGAATAGCTTCTATTTACCGTATGAGGTGGTGTCAAGGGTGGCATTCCCGGATCAGCAACGAATGGTTGAGCAGGTACTCCCATGCTCCACGTTTCTCTGTTTGGTCTTTCCAAGGACCCACTACGCGAGCCATACCTCTTGCCATGGCGACTACTGTGCTTCAAGTCAACCTTCTTGTCCACTTCTTTAAATCGAGGCATCAAACGAATGTCCTTGTTTATGGAAGGCTGTACGTCGCTAACTACGCTCACTCCGCTATCTGTTAGTTCCGTCATTGACTTTTTCGTGGCTGATCGTCTCGTCATGTCCGACCTTCGGAATCTTTGGTCGTGGCCTGCATAAGAGAACATTTTATTTTACTGATGGTCACAATTCGCATATAACGCGCGGCACCACATGCTACTACACATTCATCATATTTACCTTGAACATGCAGATCCTGCTTATGGAGGAAATCGCCGTAATCTGATGGCACAGATTTAGATTTGGGCAAATGTGAGCCTAGTGAACTCATAGAGCCGGCACCAACAAGATCGCTGCCCTCTTGGAAGTCGTGGATATTACCGCTATCCACCGAGAACGTGGAGTCCATATCTTTTTCTTTTCTCTGCTTGTAAGGCCGTGGATAATGGGTAGGACGTCTTCTCTCGGGCGAGAGTCTGGGAGACCTTGAAGGTGTTTGATCTGACCAGACGCGAGACACATGCTCGTCAAGAATCGCTTGATCGCTGTCTTCCTCTATGGATAACTTCTCCTTCAGCGCGTCGCCCAGAGTCTTGGGAGCTCCACTAGTTTCTGCTAACGCATTGCTACCGACCGATACGTCGTTCTCCTGATATAGATATTTCTCCAGTTTCTCGTTGGCCTTCTGCTCTCGCATCAGAATCTCCAGTTTCTGCGTGAGCATTTCCGCAAATTGCTCCGCCGACATCTGTTTTGGGGATGCCATACGCTGTGTTCGTGGGACAACATGGTGCGCCATGGACTCGCGATTTATATTCGCGGATTCTTTAATTGCCCTACTAGATTGCTTGCTGTATTGCTTTTTGCTCCTCTGTCTGCTGCTCGTTCCGTCGCTGCGGATGATAAGTCAAATACATATGGATCAGTAATAATGTATCATTAATGTTAATGCAGTCTGACACTAAGCAATGTGAATTTTTTAAAAATTGATTAGATGAAACTTGGAGAAATCCCACTCTTTATCTCAGGTGCAAAATCAAAAACGCTGTACAGAATTGAGAAGAGAAAGAAAACTTACATGGATCCGTCGTTGAGGGACACATTGTCCATTTCGGTACGTGCATCACTGCTCAAACTCTGAAGCTCGGAATCCTGTCTGGATACTGGGTTGTAGGAGGAATATTGTGCGTGCAATCTCGATACGTGCATGTGATACGGACTAGCCCCATGTTGCAAGTAAATGCTATAAGTGCCACGCAAAATAGCAAAACAAAAACAACTAAATAAAAGATAAATAAAAATTAGGTTATCTGTCAAACAAACAAAAAAAGAAACAAAATTTTGCATATCCTGCATATGGAAAAACTATCAAAAACGTTATTGAGGGAGAGAATAGCAAATCTATCTTCTGGCGACGTCAATCGCTTTGGAAATCGGTGATAATAAAATGTAAACATAAAATATAATTTAGATTATGCAAGTTTCATCACATCAAGCTTCAAAAGAAAAGAGGATAAAACGACAGCATTGTTAAGGCATTCATCGCAGGACTGATTTGAAGCGTACTATACAGATGACGAATGATATTTTAATAAGACTCAATAACTTCATGGAAAGCGCATTACCCGGCGTACGCTTCTGGCCTCGGTCGTAGATCCATCGCTCTACTCTGCTGGGTAGCCATTAGCATATCTTTGGTCAATCTCAGTTCTCCGGGCGTCCCGCCGGTCGAGTGCGAATTGTGCATGTGTACACAACTGGTGCCGATGTACTCGCTGTCCTCGTGCACGGTGGGCAGCAGACTGGGTCCACAGGAGATGGACATCTCGCGACTACCTGAGCTCGAGCTTGGGCAACCGCCGGTATCGGGATGCTGGCAGGACTGGACATACTGCACGTACACGTCGGATTGAAGAAAGTTGGGATACGTCGTCTCGTTGATCAGCCGCTCGACCTCCAATTGTACGATGTCGAACACCTTGTGATCGGCGCGGCCCTCCTTGACCCGCCGATTCGCCTCTTTCATTACATCCTCTGGTATGCTTAACTGCGACTTGAGAAAAAACCTTCGATAGATGAGCTTCACCAACTGCGAGATCTTCTCCATGTCCTTCTGCTCTTTGAGGCCCTCGCAGGCGAACCAGAAATTGAGCGGATCCAAATGCCCCTCCTGATTTAGATACCTCTTGAACAGCTCTAAACCCACCGGATCCTCTAACAGGGAGTGCAGATTTCTTGCCCACCGTGCGTAAGCAGGAGGTGAATTGCTCTCCATGGTAGTGGTTCCGCAACAACCCTCCGGCTCAAATCCCAACGGCGCGGAAACATCGCAACTACCGCCGGAGGCTTGCGGTGTCGCGAAAGAAGAGCGTCTGGGTGTCAGAGCAGGACTCTGTGGACGGATCCGGCCGACATAGCTTCCAGTTTCCTCTCCTGAAATATGCAAAAATCTTGCTATAATATACTTCAGCATATCAATATATTCTTTTTGTAATACAAAATACATCGAGCAATTATAGCTTTTAAAAATGTTTTTTTTTAAATATTTGTACAAATTCTTGATTATTTTATCTTTTATATTTTAAAATCTCGTTTTAAAAGAACATAAGTTTTGAATTAAGGCTACAATCACATTTGTACAAAAAGTGCAAGCTAACAGTTTCAATATTTTTTTTGTGTGCATTAGCAGATAATTTTTTCTACCTTTTCATTTAAATATATTTTCTTACCTGGCACTGGCGGCCTGGGAGAGTTTTCATTGAAGCAACGTGCTTCGTTTTGCCGAGATGCGTTCATCCTATCTATTACGGCCTTCATGTGCTATTTTATTATCTACGCTTAATTTTTGCCCGCGATGCCTGTTAGTGGACATGGTTAGTCCCAACCTGAAACAATAAATAAATTTTATAACGTAAGTCTTACATGTTACACAACATTTTATATTTTATGATACAAATTGTATTCAAGAAAAAAAGAAATAACAGCTGTCAAGACATACATCTCATTTATCAATGACATATAGAGTATACTTATTTGATATATAGAATAAAAATAAAAATAAAAGCCATATATGGCAGTTACGTCCCTTAAATATTATTGATTTTAATACAGTCATATTTTTGTGAAAGAACGGAGCTGGTACATGCTAACAAAGAAGGGAAATCTGGGATGCTGGATCGATCGAGCTCTGTGGTGAGTCATATCTCCCAATTAAGCAGCTAAGGGAGTTTTTTCTCTTGTCAGGAACTTTAAGGGTGGAGCATAGCGGAGAAACTATAGACCATCTCCTGGCAGGCTGCGCAGAGGGATGCATTTTGCGTGTACATGTATATATGCACAACCCCTATTGGTCTGTTGCGCAGACCATTTGTGTGGTATTGATCGACAAAACCTATAACACAATCTATTGAATGTTCTTGCCAGTTCTGAAAATGTCTAAAATCTATATTGCGAGTTTAATATCCTCTATTAAATGAAATCAAGCTCTAACACAGCGAAAAAATATTAATAGGTTTATAAGGTAAGGCAATCTGGGGAAGGAGGGCTATTATGCCTCTAGGGCCTGCTCCTTTGTTATGACAGGGCATTGAAATATGGTTCATATGGGCCATACTTCAGCCTAAGCAGCAAATGTGCAACTATCCACTTGAGCAAGAGAATATTACCCCTTGTATACATAATTAATTCACAAGAGCTGTTCTCACTGCACTAATATAACACACATCGCAGCACAAATCACATTAAAAAACTTGAAATACACACATAATATGATTGCAGATCCACAAGGAATTCTTTATATATATTCACAAAAGTACACCAAGCGCAATCAACTTTTACCACCAGTTCAGAACAATTTATGAAACAATTTTGACATAATGCTATCGATATCATGGGCCTTCGGGAAAGAGAGAAAAGATATAGCTCTCGAATGAGTATGGAAACTTGATCCTGACCCATACAAAGGCAGAAATATGAAATGAAAACCTGTCATATTCAATCATCTCGCTCCACCGCACATTTACCTGAATCAAAAGAGAAGAATCAGAATACATACCATCTTGGTGGTGAGTCTAACACAGACAGCCCCCAAATTTGTTAAGTCTACAAAGATCTATTATGATTCTGACAAAAGTGAATTGATCCGATACCACAAATACTAAATCTTTGTTATATTATAAAGAGTGAGCCTGGGATGCTTTCGATGGCTTCGATAGCACTGCTGGAGGCACACTGAAGCAAGGCTGCGTCCTGACCAGGACTGAAGCCACGCTGATATAGCGATAGGCAGGGTAGGGATAGCGTCTAGACTTCTTGTGACCTATGTCGACTCCGACTTCCAGCGAAATGCCTCGCTGAAACCCTTTCTCGCATTGTTCGCTGAAGATGAACCAAGATTCTCTAACTCGCATACCTATTTCTGGCACCAAATATTTTCACAGAATTGATTATAAGCATATTTCATTATTGAATCACAAGATACAGTCTAGAAATGAAGAATACTTCTATTAATTTTAAAAGGATAAGCCACTTTACTTTGTTGCTGTACAATTACAGCCAGATTCTATTGGCGCTGGAAATCCTATGTAAATTCTTCTGCGCCCAAATAACTTCTTCGCCGTAAATATATTTGTTTTTCTTATAACAACAAATAACAAAACAAAATATATTTAGGCTATACCAAGGAATTGTCGGTAACAACAAAGAGAGAGCTCGAACGATCGCGTGCACCCATGCTATTCGCAACCCTTTGAAACGTCGGTGGACGAAATTATCGGCGAATTTCTCGATTCGTTTGTACCTCTTCCCAGCGAACTGAAGATGGACCGGTCGAACGCGATATCCCCCGATGAAAGGGAAATAAAATGTTTGTCAGCAACGGCGACTACGAGGTATTAACTTAAGAGGCTTTCCCGGCCGTATCAGTTCTGCTGCAGACATCTTCTCATTGTTCGAGAATCTCGCCGAGTTCATTCTCGGACGGGCGAACGGACGCTTTCGACTCGGTCGGCGGAATCTCCTCCTCGTGGCGGCGAAGGAAGCCCCAGCCTCGCGACACAATCGCCGTTGACGACGCGCATCGTCGAATCGCATTTCTTTTCTTGTACCTTTCGCCCCCACCGCCGGAACGAACGAACGAACCCGCATTCGATCCGTCGAGAGGCGTCGATATTACTATCGATCGTAGAGATCTCTTTCGAAATCGTAACGTACAGCTCGAAATATTCGAGATCTATTGTCGCATCAAGTCGGTGTCGCCACCTACTGCGACGGTGACATCAATTCGGGGTCCAAAGAAGGATCTGTCTTGCCGATCGTTTTCGGATACGATAGGTATGGAAGTGCCCGTTCTTCCTTCGTGAGGTAAAGTAACTCGCTATTTCGGATTTAACGGAACATTAACAAACACATCCGTATGACATCTTTGAGACATCCCATGTCCCGATTTTTGTCTTTGAGACATTCTTTTCAGATGCCTTCAAGTTGGTTGATTCAAGATCATTTTTAGACATACTATAATTAGATATAATAAGATTTAGACATAATATAATTCTGTTCAGTAACACAGTCAGGATTGTGCCGTAGATTTCAAGATCACGTCTACATGGATTGTTGGCTTTACCAAGAGAGAAATGAAATGGTAAATGCTTTAAGGTCTAAAGAAAATGTCCTGAACGAATATTGTTATCTTATTTAATTAAAAAAGTTATGAATTGTTCTGTGATTTTTATTTTTTTAAAATCCCCCCCCCCCCCGAGATAAAATCCTGGCTACGCCCCTGATCATAAGTTGGATAGCATAATGCAAAGGAAGAGCAATTAAATTATAAAATAATAAAGGTATTTAACTGTGGTATTAATTATGAAGATATTTAATAGTAATTACAACTGAAAAATCGAAATTGCAAACGAAATGCAACTCTCCGATGTGTGATAATCCAAAAAATTACTAATTGTTTACATAGATGACACGTTAAACATAGTTTACATTGTCTATGTGTAGATGTAGACTACTATATTTTACGCGTAAACGCCCAACCCTGAACACAGTTGTAATATAAAAAAAGAATTGTTTAATAAATATGTATTATATCGATAATTATACAGGGTGTACCGTAAATACCGGATCAACGCTTAAGGGTAGATTCCTGAGATCATTTTAAGACGAAAATCCTAATACTAAAAAGTCGAGGCTATAACAGTTTTTGAATTATAAGCATTTATAACTAGCGAATCAGACCGCCTAAAGTTCGCGCGCTCAGGTGTGGTACAACGCAAAGTGCGAAAGGAAATTTTCAAACGGGTACGTCCCTTTAAATAATTGTAAGATCAGTACGTATCATTTGCTAACTACGATCTACTGTTTGATAACTACAGTATAAATACAGTTTTGCCTGTAGGAATATGAAATTGATAGCAGATTTCTGAAAGAAATGTCATCTGACAGGCTTGCGCTTTATGTATCACGAAAAAATAAAAAAGGTCCACTTCCAATATTTAAAAAAATGGTACTATTGCACAATGCACGTTTGCAGAAATATTAGTAAAAGCAATCTTATCTTCGCATAAGTAATCTTTATACTGATATTATAACAAGAGGGGCGACAGTCAGTTATCGCCTTTCGCACTTCGCGCGTTGTACCACACCTGAGCGCGCGAATTTCAGGCGGTCTGATTCGCTAGCTATAAATGCTTATAATTCAAAAACAATTATAGCCTCGAGAACATAATCGGTAAGGAGGTTGCACCATCTAAAATTCCAAGAATTTTCCAAGATTTTCGGGAATTCCTAGAATCTTAATTTTTGAGAAAATTAAAATTCTGAAAAATAGATAAAATATTAGGAGTAATAATCGACAAGGAGATTGTACTTTCTCGAGCGATCAACGTCATTTAACGCTAGTTCCAACAGATCCTTCCCAATTCTCGATATAAAAAAAATGCACATGCCTACTCTCTTATTTATTTATGTAGAGAAGGGAGTATGCGAATCGAGAATGATTAGAATTAAGATTTAACAAAGCTCATCTTCGTGAAGAAGGGAAGGAGAGGGATTCGCGTCGTCGTGGTCGTCCTGATAATTCGTGCGTTCACTTTCTTTTAATTATATGTTAGCGACCACGGCGCTCCGTCGAATAATTACAGCGACGAACGTCATTAGGCAGGCATAAAATGAGGGGTGGAGGGGAGGAGAAAAGAAGGTTGAGACGTGCACAAGGTGCAAATTAAAATTATTATATTTCGCGCCGCGCCCGGTGGTTAAACTTCGCGCGCGCGCGCTAACGAATTACGAAACGGTTATCTGTGTGCTCCAGCCAGCCATCATCTCCACTTCCATCGCCATCCCGTTTTATCATTAACGACCTTAACCCTCGCGCGTCCAGAACTGGAAATGTATTAATTAAACCTCTTCCGGCTCGGCGGCGACTCCAATCGGGATCGCGCGCGTGGAATCCTTATTCGAGGGAATATTTTTTTTCCTTCCTTTTTTTCTTTTAATTCGCCAGTTTGCGCTTCTCTTAAAGTTAAAAGTGTAAAGTCTACCGTAACTTTAATTTTCTTAAATCCGGTGGTTTTACGCTTGTTCTCCATTTCATCGCAGAAAACATGTTTCAGAGAGCATTAGGCGCTATGAATAAATAAAATACCCATTTTACAATAAAAATATATTTACATATACACAGAGCGTTTTACATTATATATTTTTGATAATATTTCACACATGATGTCACCGGAAAGATTTGAAATACTCGGTTCGCCTGCGGATTCTACAATAAAATCGCGATTCGTCCAGCGTGAAATCGCGTCCGTTTCGCGCGGTCGACGCGGCATCGTCGTCTCGCGAATCCCGAGGAGACGAAATACCGCAAAGGCATAAAAGGGACACGCGTTCGACGAGATATTAAGATTTGTCGAAGCGTGCTATATGATTTCCTCCGCATGTCGCGAAAAATCCGCGTGAGGAATTCTCGCGCGAGACGTGTTTCTCCTTCGTCCCTGCGCGAATGATATTAAAATTCACGCTCCCGTGACTTCCGATTCTAGGCACAAAGAAATCGCGCCGCGGCTTCCGGTCACCGCCGATATCCGAGTCTGTAACAGGTGTACAGTTATACACGTGTCGATGAATGTCTGACCCTCGGATTTTCGTAAATTTCGGACTTCTGTTTCGCAAAAACGATACTTGAGAAACTCATAGATCACTCTTCCTGCCTCATTGATAGTTGATTAGATTTCGCACCAATTACACTTATCGTTAGACAAAAAATTTGTATAAGAATTTTTTTTTTAATTTTGCATACGCGTATATACGTAAAACGTGAAATATGTAAAGCTCTAAAGATTTTAGCACATGTGTAGAATTGACTGGGGTCCATTTTGAGGTCTAAAAATGAATGTGGATAACGAAGGCCGCGAGATACAATGCAGTCGATAATCACGAAATTACGAAATCGTCGCCATCATCCGCGGATACAATTCGAATGGTTGTCGCCGCAATATGTCCTAGGGCCGATAAAGGGCCAACTACCGAACCATGATATTACCGACGAAAGTGTAACGATTAATCGTATCAGCATTTCGGGGATGTAAATTGCAGAACGACCGGAAATATAAACGAAGAAAAGAAAGAACAAAACTGAAATAAGATTTAATATGATAAAAAATCTATCACAATGATTACAAATGCCATTTAATTTCATTTAACTTAATTGTATATATATAAGATAATAGCGGCATATCTTAGAAAATTTTATTTATATATTATATAATATTTATATAATAACATTATTTATTTTTAGGAAATTTATTTTGTAATTACTTCTATAAAAATAATTTATTAAAATTAAAAAGATAATTTATTAAAATTATTTTTAAGAATTTTAATAAATTATTTTTTTAGGACTTCAAATAGCGAGAGCTATAATCGACAAAAGTATAAAGATAAATTAGTACATCTTTCTATAAACATCCGAGAATTGTAACACTATGCCATTGAGATAAAAGATGTGCCATGCAATATTTCAATAATCCAATGCATTGTAGAATATTATACAATATACAAAACAATATACAAAACGGTATTCTCATCCTCGAAAGATGAAACCGCGTATCGCGTTCGATTGGTTGACTCGCGAAAGAAAGCATTTCCGAGAGAAGCAAGGGTGGAGGAAGGGTGAGACGAGAATTGTCGAAGCCCTTTGGCCCTTTTTTACCGTGTGAGATGTCGCACAGCAACGGGATTGTCAGGAATGCGCTTTGAAACCGCGGAGGACCATCGAAATGATTTGCTCATCCGAAGCCACTCGAATGACGATTCACGGTGTTTCTCTGTGGATTTTCCCTATATTCGAACAGTCGGTTTTCCATTCTTCGTCACTGCGCGAAGGGCGATATCTCTTCATTTATCCTACTTAACCCTTTCACTGCGCATTTATTTTTCATGCGCGCCGGCTGTGCGCGCATTTTATTCGGTCGATTCGTATAAATGCGTCCGTAGCAGTGTGTCGTAGTAATCGAGGTAATAATCGACGTGGATTGCGTTGAAATCATATGAAATTATTTTCTTATCTTATGGTATCTTTATTTGTGTATGAGAGAACACATAAGGGTGCAGTGAATCGGTAATCGCAAATATACGTCTGGAGCAGTGAAAGGGTTAAACGACGTCGCGATATATAGATAACGGATCTCGAACCTTTCGGAATTCTCGACGATTAGTATTTAACCGACATGAGAAGATATACGGGGATCTGCAATAGGATTAAAATTACAAAATTTTAGATTGAATATTGTTTGTTATAACAAATATTCAGTAAAAACCTTAGAATAATAAAATTAAAAGTCTATATTGAATGCTAATTGAAATTAGACGATGGGTTAAGAGAATCAGGAGCGACGGTGGTGGCTGGAAAGAATTAGAAGCGAGAACGGCTACGGCCAGCCGCCGGTCGGTCGCTCCCGATTCTCGCGAGGGCCGTTTATCGGCGCGAGCGATTAAGATTCTTTCAAAAAACGAGAGACGCGGACAAGGGAGGGAGGCAGGGAGGCGGAGAGCGAGCGAGCGAGCGAGCGAGATAGCGAAGAAGAAAGGCATCAGCGGACGGAGAGGAATCTTAAAGGCCATCCGGCGATACACCTCTCTATGCAGCCGCTGACACGCCGGCTTTTTGTGCGTCGCGATCGAACGAATCCCTCAGGAAACCGCGAGTTTCTGTTCTGGTCTTCGCTACCAATATGCTCCTCCAATCCACATCAATCGGTCATCGTTCGCCAAAAGTAATAATAAAATTTCAGTATTAATTTGTGGTATTATTTAAAGAGAAGTCAATGCATCGAGCTTGCGTGATATTTATTATTATTCAATTTTCGATCTTTAAACGACGTGATCCATCGATATTGCTAGTTAAACTTAATTTGATAAAAAATTCCCGAAGAATTCCATAATTCCCAATTAAAAATCATGGCGATGATGATTATGCGTTTATGACAAAGAAAATCAAATCTTTCGGCGTAACTAGAACTCGAAATGTCGCTCGAACTGAATTGGGAAGATTCAAAACGACGGGTACCAATAGCAAGCTGGAGAAGAAGAGAAACATGACATGGCGAGAGAAAGCACGAGCGAAAAGAGAGAAACGGAGTAGAGAGGCGTATAGGTAAGTTGGGCCCTCGGCGCAGGTACGGCGGTACTTTTGGAAGAAAGGAGAGAAGAGATCGGGGAAAAAGAGATCGAAGAGAGAAGCAATGCCGTATCACGATTCCTCTGCATCCCCCGAATATCGTCAGTTGTATTCATGCTTGCTGTCAAAACTGTCGCCAATGCGAACCAATAATTAAAAATCAGATATAGTTTGTGTATACATAATCCCCCCCCCCAAAGAATGAAAGATATAATTATAATATATGATAGTATACATGTATAACAATATAGAAACAAAAGCAATTTGTTCTATTTTTAAAAAACGCATATAACTATTCCTAACACTATAGCTATGCTTAAAATAAAAAAATCCAAAGAATTATTAATTGGCACAAACGATTTACGTACAATCAAACAGCTTACAATTCGTAATTATTTAAAAATGAAGAATATTTTTAAAAATTTTAATAAATTGCTATATGTATATACAAAAATGTCCGCCTTGTAGAGGCAATGTTTAGAGCAGCACTCCGACCTACCCTGTAGGAGTACGGCCCTGTAGGGGAAGGGGGGGAGAAACGGGGGGATAGAGATGGTGGAGAAGCGCGAGAGCGAGGCAAGAGAAAGGCGGAGAAAAGAAACGGATATAAAAAGAGAGACGGAAGACGTAGGCCTCGGCCGGCGGCTGGCGACTGGCGGCGGCACCGCTTGATGTACGCCGGGTCCGTAATTACAGGTTTTCGGAACGCCTCGCTCGCTCGCTCGCTCACTCGCTCGGCGAGTCGCGCCGCGCCGCTTGAGAGTCTCCGGGGCCCTTCCCTCGTCGCGCCGCGCGGTCTAACGGGTGTCCCGAGCGCGTAACCGGGGTCCGGGGGTCCGTTGCCGGCGGTTCGACGCGCAGCGTCGAACGGTCCGTCACCGACGACGATTCGAAACGACGAGCGCCGCTGATGAAAGCGCGCCTCCTTCCTCTCTCCTTTTCTTGTGTTCCTCGAGGCATTTGAAATTCTAATTACAGAGCGGCGCTTTTACAGCGCGAGATGAAAAACGGGCGGGAGAGGGCGTAAATTTCGAATTTTTTTTTCTCGCCGGAGAAGGTATCGCTTGATAATCGTAATGTGTAATAACGCGATATACCCCGGGATTCAGTGAGAGCGGTAATCTTGGCAAATTTGATTTTCAATGCTGTACATTTATATATCGTAAAGAATGCTGCGTCGAAATTAGGGTCTATCGAGATTACATCTGACGAGAGCTTTTTCGTAACGGGGAAAACTTCCGCGAAAGATAGCAGCATCCCGGGACGAAGACGTTTCTAGGAAGAGCCGTTCCGTGCGGGCAGGTAAACGTCCTCCTCGCTTCTGGATCGAGATACCGATCCGGCGTGGACCGAAAATTCAACTCATCGTGGTATACCGTATCCTCGTCTTGGTAACGAAATAGCAACAACTTTGTACACACGCTTATATATTACTCAATTTAATAAAACCAAAAGTAACAACTGATTTTTAGGCACACGTTTTCTTCCTTCTTGCTTACTTAGGGCCAATTTCACCAACCACGGTTAACTTAACCGGCCGGTTATTCCATTGGAATTGACCAATCGCATTTGTTAATTTTGCTTAACGACAAATGCGATTGTTCAATTCCAATGGAACAATCGGCCGGTTAAGTTAACCGTGGTTGGTGAAATTGGCCCTTATACATTAGCTTACACTTAGCTGTTGCACATGTTTCCTAATTTCTCGACGCTTCACGGACCACCCTGTATTAGAGGTGCCATCGAACCCTCTGCCATCGATTCGAATTCGTACGAATACCGACGAGAAAACCAATCGACCGCTTACTATTAGCCCATATACGAGCGTACGGAGCCGAACGTTGAACGTCGCAATGGAAACCGCGCCGTAGCGACGCGACGCACTTAACGGGTGTTAAATAATTACGCGAGCGGTTTATTGGGGAGCGCGTTTAGGACAGTGGCGCGACGTGATTCCTTTACAGCCCTGGGCGATACGAGGCTTCTCAAACGAGGAAAGCATACACACGGCTCCCATTCAGCTAACCCTTTCAGCTAACCCTCTCCACTCCTCGGTCCCTCTCTGCGCGCGTCCCGCGCGATCCTCCCCCCTTTCTTCCTTTCTTCTCTCCTCGCTCTCTATCCCGCCGTTCCTCTCTTCTCTGTCCGCGAGAGTCCCTTCGGCCTCTCGTCTGCCAGAGAGCAACGTCGGCGAAATCTCTTTTACGCGCCCGAGAGAGCGGGGACATGTCCGAGACCCCCCTTACTTTTCTCCTCCTTTCTTACGGTCCCCTTTTCAGAGCACACACATACACACGCACACAGACTCTCTATTTATTAAGATGAAGATTCGAATTTTTCAGAATTCGCTTTCCCGCAACGACAGCCGCAGAATTCTTTTTAAAAGATTTTTGGTATGGATCAGCTTTGAGACCATCGATCGCTGATGAGATGAAAGACGATATTGCTACTCTTAATTTAGATTAGTACTCGTCTATTTTCTTGTCACGCTTATTATAATCATATAAATCATAAGTCATCATTAGTCAATTGGAAATTCAATTATATCGCTTAATAGAGCGCGATTTATCACTCTCAGTAGATCAGTACAATAGTAACGCAGCTAATTATCAATTAATTACATTATTCATATCCGTACCGTGATATTCATATATTATATCATACCCCTTATTAACATTCGATGCCGCGGTTCGATGAGCATTATCTCGTATAGCAAAAAGACTTCAAAACGATCTGTTAAAACTCGAAGCGAACGAGATGGACAGTGACACTTCGCGGTACATTTAAGTTTTCTCTTCCGTCGTATGAAATCGAGGGCCTCTTTCTCGATACTGATCTGAGACCATGTTCGTTCAAGATAACCGATAGGACCGGCAAGGGGGAGGAAGGGGGAGGGGGGTCATGACGGCGCGTTGGAAGACAAGGCGGAAGCGATCAAAGGCGTGTCACCGTTATCGTCAAATGACTTTACGCACATCACCTCACGGAGGTACTACTCGAGCTGCAAATCTTTCAAAGGGACTTCTGAAGGGCCGCTCGCCCCAGGTGGTGGCGTCGGGGAAGGACGACGTTCAGCACGGTATTAACCAAAGCCGGTTCCCCTTCTGCTCTTAACAAACAACTACCTGACCTATCGCGAGTTTTCCAAATATCTATACGCCACCCATCTTAGGCAATGTCATTGTCGCTGCAGGTATTTGGAAGATGACAAAGAGATTGAGTGAGTTACGACAAGCTTCGGTAGTTAAAAGAAGACATGCGTCTCGTTCTTTTCGGCGGGCGGAGGAGGAGGGGGTTGTATTCGTATACAAAGAAGCACATTATCGCGCAGTATGAGTACTTTGACTCGAAAATGTTGGGACATCTTTGTACAATTATGACACTTACTACTCTCCATTAGTACAAATGAAACGATAGAGTAATTTCATGTTGTACTTCAAATGAATAGGCAAAATAATCTTTCGGCGCTTTTACTCCGAAATTTCAAGCATATGGATCCACGTGCCGTTTTAACGCAAAACCTAGTAAAGGAGCGGAAGATGGTTGCGTATTTTCAATTGGAAATTTTGCTACGTTTACAGCACGATACCATGGATATTATATCGCGCAATAATAGTGAGAATTCACAGAGCGGAAGTGGCCCCCTTCTACCTCCTTCGATAGGTGTCGCGATTAATGACCCGTTTGCCGCGCCGTAATTAATAGTCTCCCGTAATTCACCGCAATTAATACCTTAACTCCGCGCCGGTTCATGGGGGCTCAGCGACGCGACTCGTTCATCATTATCGTCGCCGGGTCGTGCGTGGCCGATGACTATCGGTCGTGACGTCTCGTCTACCTGCCTTTTTCGAGATGCCGCCGGGAGCAATTGTCCGATAATATCGGTACTATTTCTCGATAATCTCGACGGCCGTGCACGAAGTTATCACAAAAACAAATTTTCTTCTCACAAAATTATCACAATACACAGAAAAAATTTTCTCTTAAACTCAAACTCTCTCTTTCACTTTTTCCTCTTGCCCTTTAAATTCAAATTTTTTTTCGAATACGATTCTATGAAATTATTTTCATCCTTGGATCAATCCTTTGCTTTTTTTAATGATGAGGATCGTGTTGCACGATTTGACGGAAATCCTGTAACGATCGTGTAATGATCGTTATCTATCGATCTAATATGCGAATGGTGAATATCGTGCCTGGGTGATTGCAGCATCACTCGCGTCGAGATTTTCCAGACGGAGGCATCGAAGTCTCCCGTTGTCGGATGTACATTCTCTTTCCTCTCTTCATCGCGAATGAACCCATCATCGAGCCGATTTTACTTCCGCCTTAAAATTACGGTCATTTTTCATCGTTGGAAATCATTTCGTGACAGCTATACACCATCGTAATCCAAGTTCTGCCGGATAAATTAGGATTTCTTTTTGCTAGAGTTTACCTGAATCACCAACTCATCTCAATTATTAATCTTCGCGACAGTGGATGATCGGTTGACGGTTCACGGTTCTTTCGATGTTAATAGCTTCTGTCTTCCGGTTTTTAATTTCATCAATTTCACATTAATTTCGTTAATTTTACAATTATTTATCCATGATATAGTTCACGTACACATAATTATCCATCAGCGTATATTTATATTATATTTTATTATATTTTATTTAGCATACTCTCTTTCACGATAAATACTTCAAACAAGACTCACTCGAAACATCGATCACGTTTCTCAAGAATAGGCATGTTTCCGCGACGAACAATTCGCAATAATAATCCGAAAGAAGTATCGAAGACTTTTCGTTTGTCAGTAAACAAAAGGATGACAAAGGGCAGAACTATAGGACCTGTGTCCTACGCAACGTACACGGTGAGACTGAAACTACAGTGACCGTACGAGCCAAGGAAAAGAGCGAGCATTATCTCCGTCTCTCCCTCTCTCTCCGACCCTTGCAGCATGCTTCTCTTTTTCTTCTCCTCTATCGTGCTGCATCCCCCCACTTGTTCTTCTTCTCCACCTTCCTTCGCGAGCACACCGATCTCCTCTCCTGCCACTGCCCTCTCCTCTCATTCCTTCTCTATCAAGCGAAAGAGAAACGGAGAAGAAAGAGGGATCTTGGTGGACGAAGCCGCGGAACAAAAAAGTGATAGGGTCCAGGTACAAGGGCAAATTCTTAAGAAGATCTTTAAACGGAAACTCGGATTTTATTAGCCGCTTTTTCAAGACGAATAATGATTTCTGTCAAATTATTGGTCACCGTTATCGCCCCATTATCGCTAAAACGTATCTAATCGAGTAATAATTTCAAAAATAAATTGTGATCATTATTAGATCATTTTAGATAGAATTTTAGTTTTTATCCAATAATATTGAATGCGCTTTAAAAAAGATTCGGGCGTGATTATGTACCGATGCACCGTTTAGATATTATTTATATTTATTTAAAAAATGAAAGCAAGCATTTGCAAACGGAAGAACATAAAGTCGGAGATATAGTGACGTGATAATAAAGCGACAAATTCGCATGACAGTCGGGAAGAGGACAAAGAAAACATACGAAAGACCGAAGGATGGCGGGGGGCTAGGAAGGAGGGGAGAGCGGAAAAGTGAGGAAACGTAAGGGGAAGAAAGTCGGCAACTTGAAAGGTGTCAGCGGTTTGACCGGGCCGACGTCGGATCGTCAACGAAAGAAGCCGGATGACACTCGATCTCGAAAGATAATGATATATATATATACGAGGTGTCCTAAGAGAAACAGAGAAAGAGATAAATTTATGTCGGTATGCTTTACATTTCTCTTCGCGGCGAAAAGTTTAAGTCCTTGTTTATTCGATTCTCTCCTTCGAAGCACGTTCTTATCACTTTATTGATTTCGATATTGATACACTCAGCGACATATCTTTCGAAATATTTCTTCGAATAGATATAAAATGCGTCTTTTACGTTATTCGCTAAAGAAAATGATGTTTTTTTATAATAACCTGTTCGGCTCGAGAAAACAGAGAAGCCTCAATCTTGATTTCAAAATATCGAATCGACCTCGAATTAGTCGCTAGTGCCTTCAGCAAGTTTAAATCGATGCATCAAGTGCACCTGAAATGCGATTTGGCATTTCCCAGCTGCGCGATTCAACCACAGCAGCAGCTGGCGTCCCGACAATCTTATCGACTTCGGTAAATACCTCGATTTAAAGAGATTGTCAGGTACACGACCCCGTTACACCGAAATTCTCTTAAAACGAAACTCGCGATGCGGCTAATTTTACCTGTTCCAGACATAATTGTAAATCTGTCCTCTTTCGCATGTTTGGAATATAATTTTGGTCTCTTTGCTCTCTTTACAACATTATATAATATATTTCAGTATTTCTATGTTATATTCATTCGTATGTGGATTCTGTACATTTCTATAACTAATTGATAAATATATAAGGATAAGAAATTCGAATCGTTCTACGTAATTCTACAAAAGTAAATTTTTGGGGAATTAAAAGGAAATTTTATGTAGAAAGTATCGCTACGTAAAAAAACGAAATACATTCTATTATAGCATAATGAGTACTTTTTCAAAATCATATTAAATTTTATTCAGAGGCTCTTTAATTCGAAGAGCGCTAATGCTTTCGGAGTAGGATCGTTTCCAAAATTCAGCGATTCGCTCGCGCAGTCAAATTCCTCAGGTACAACATCAGTTTTAAAAGGGGTTAGCGTTTTAATCTCACGGAATTCATGGGAAACCCGTGCGCCCGGCAATTAATGGAAATTAAACTATCGGCGATAATAATGGAATCGCGCCTGCGACGGCGGCCTGGACGGCTCCTCCTCGGCGGGCAAAAGGAGAGGGCAGAAGGCAAAGGACGAGACCAACGAGAGAGAACCGGTGCCGGCGGTGCCTCGACGTTGTCGTCGAGGAGGAGAGAAGGATGGAGAAAGAGAGAGAACGCGCGCTCGCGAGCAAAAGTGAGAAACTGGTAGCGTGTTTGCCAGAGCTCTCGGGCGCGACCGAGAAGGGAAAGGAGAAGCCGCGACGACGAGGACGACGATGACGAAGAGAAAAAGAGAGACAGAGAGAAGATCGAGCAGATGGAAGGAGAGAAGAAAGCCGGAGCGGGACGGAGAGAGACGGAGCGCGTTCGTTTGATCTCGCCGCCGCACGCGATCCCACACACGCGCGCTCCTCTGGGTCCCCCTTCGCGCCCCCTCCGCAAGATGTGGATTCGCATGAATGCACTAACACATCACGCGATTTAAAACCTCTGCGTCTCCCCGACTTTCCTCCCCTCCCCCGCGCGTCAGCCCCATCACGATCCAACGTTCTCTCCTTCGCCACCGCCAATCGACTCCGGACGCCGGTGCGGCGCTCCTGCTCTTCGCTCTTTCTCTCTCTCTCCCTCTTGCTTTATCTTTATCCTTCTCTTTCTCTTTTTCTCGTCCTGGGCCCGCTCGCTCTCGCGCCGCGCGATGCGGCGGACACGCGTAATAAACACCGTGCAAAGCAACCCGGCGCTGAGTCGCCTATAA
>NJRQ01000926.1:44011-55164 GCA_003063805.1 Aphaenogaster ashmeadi
AATCGATTAATGTCGGTGGTGTGTTAATTATTGACTTCTAGGTACCGCGTTTAGTTCAAAGGCCGTGCCGAGGATAGTGCGGAGGTTTTTCAGAGGCTTTTCGGGGGTAAGGTCAACCCTTTTCTTTTGTGGGAAAACCCGTTGAGGATTCAGGGCAGGATTGAGAGGTTGAGAGTAGGGTTTAGAGAACGAAAAAGGAGTGTGGAGAAGAACGCTACTTAGTAGAGCGCGCAACTCCTTCAAGGGAGATGAGAAAAAAGGGGTAGATTTTAGGAGGAGATATGGAGAAGAACGCTACTTTATAGAGCGCGCGACTCCTTTCTGAAAGGAATAGAGTAAAGGATGTGGATTTTTAGAAGGGGAGGGGATATGGAAAAGAACGCTACTTTATAGAGCGCGCGACTCCTTTCCGAAAAGAATAGAGGAAAGGGTGTGAATTTTTGAGGAGGGAATATGGAGAAGAACGCTACTTTATACAGCGCGTGATTCCTTTCGGGGAAGGAAGGGGAAAGGGGGTGTGAGAGGAGAAGGGTGGCACCGGCATCCACTTATTCATTCTTAATTCGTATGTTAGTAATAGGAAGGTAAGCAAGAAAGCAAAAAGATTTTAAATGATAGATCGCTTGATGTGTATATTTTAATACCTTTTCTGTATAATTTCCTTCTAATTACGGCGACCTTAATGAGTGGAGGAATTCTCGCAGCACTGTTACTGGTAGTTAGAGTCTATGTCTATATAGGTTTAAGCGGTTCCTGAAGGAATGATTTAGGGCGGACTGTTCTGAACAGAGTGAACTGTCGAATAATAATGAACGAACAGCCCCGAAATTGGCGGGCTTATATACTGTCAGATTGGTGATAGGGACGCAAAGGGAGGCTTCTTCAATTCGCGGAAATCGCGGTCGTAAATGGTTTTTCGCGCATTCCGTACTCAGGAATGCGCCTGTTGACGCCTAATATCACGCCGTAGGTTCGTGCGTACGCTACGCACTATGCGTGATCGTCCCATAGCGCTCGATATTTCTAATTACTATTTAATGAATTGATGGATGTTTCTTTTTCTTAAGAGATCTCAGTGCAGCGTACGTGATGATGACATGCGTCTCCGTCATACGTGCTCATCATTCGATCCCAAAAGAATAATAAAAAGAAGGGAAAAGAAAAAGAAAGAATTTACGTGGAAAACTAAATAATAATAATGACTATATAAAAGAAGAGAATAAAGAAACTGAATTAAACAATAATTATGTGAACGGAATTTAAGGAAATTGAATTATGTAAAAGAAAAATAAAAAGATTGAAAATAGTAGTAATAATGTAAAAGAAAAGGAAAGAATAATAATTATGTCGCGGTGGCCTCCATTTGCTTCCCGTTACTTGATACTTAAACATATATGATAATATATATATATATAATAATATAATATAACATACATATAATATGTCTTAAACTCCTTACGCGGATATTTTAAACGCGAGCGCCGGCGCGGGGCGCGAAAGAAGAAAATAAGAGTAAAATTAAAGAAGAATTTCCAAATCGCACATCCGTTTAAATTAATAAATTTAAATTAATAATCAATCCTTGAGTCATAATTGATAGACATTGAAGATTATCTTGTAATTTAAAAAGTATTACATTTTAATATTTCTGCATTAATTTCTCTCTTACTTTTAAGTCAATTGATGCCTTTATAAAGAGATCTCTCGAAATCAAAATAATAACGTATGCGCGCGATTATAATATTTCGGACAACGCTTCGTTCTTGATATTAGATTTTGTTATATAATTATATACATTTATATCCTTGTTAATGTGATAATGTTAAAGTGCATTTGTAAAACATAACTATATCAAATATTAATAATATAGAATTAAATAGTTATCTCAATACACTGTGATCCCGGAGGGAAAACGCGTTCCGGTGATGGGAAAGAAAAGAGAAAGAGAATGAATAATAAATTCTTAATTTTTAAACAAGAAAATTGAAGAGACGTTAGACGTAACACCGAGTCACATAGATATGGTTGTCAAATAGATATGAAACGGAAAAAATTAATAAATAAACGTTTAATTAAATATTACCTAAGTCATATGAATATAAGATGTAAGTGTTAAACAAAATACCCTGTTAGTCATGAATTTTTCCCGGAAAACCATCAATCTAAAAGTTGGGTTAAAAACATTTAATTAGTGTATGTTAAGAAGACGAAAAGTTAAAGTGTCTGCCAAGATCTCTTACGTACTTTGTGTGTCATAAATTGTTAGTTCTTGGAACTAGAGCACTAAATAAAAAACGATGTGAAAAATGCATTTCCGTTCGTAGTCAAAAGTTAAAATTATAAATTATAAATAAATTAAAAGAACGAGAAATATAGTACATTATGGCAGACGTCATCACACTTTGAAAGTCAACTACATACTAAACATTATTATCAGAATTATAAACAAAAGAAACGTTGACCGGTGTGTTATGAAATTAAGCTATGTACAATTTATGACTCTATCATAAATAGGATTCAAATGCTCAGTGTCTCTCATCAAATTAATGTTATCAGAATATTTTTTTATGTAAAATATTTCAGCAATCCCTCTCTTCCTTGTGTGTTTTTCGTCATATAAGATTACAGGAGAGGACCAATTGAAGTCATGATTAAACGATATACGGTGTTTGCTTACGACAGAATGATTGCTGTTATGTTTTTTAATGTCATTTTTGTGCTCTTTGACTCTAGTTTCTAAATGTCTCTTAGTTTGTCCTATGTAAGACATATTACAATCATTACAGTTAATTTTATAAACGACATTCGTCTTCTTATCGACACTAATCTTATCTTTTCCTTTCTTTATAAATTTGTCAAGTCTTTTTGGAATGGAGTACACTACTTCGAAACCATATTTAATAAGTGTGAAACAAATGTACTCGCTAAGACCCTTAATGTAAGGAATTGTCATATAATTATGAGTATCAGCTGTTATATCTTTAGTATGATCATTAATACTAGGAGTGTCGTTATTATATCTAAGATCTTTTAATCTTCTGTTTACATATCTATTAATAACGTGTAACGGGAAGCTGTTTGTTACGTCCATATTTTGGTTGGACGTAGTGTATGAGGGAAATTTGGAGTAGATATCAGGATCTCCTTCTGGGATGAGGTGAGAAGGTTTTTGAAGGAGACTCTGATTCGTCAGTAACCTGAGACTTTTGTAATCATAGGAGATTAATTTCTCCTTATTCGTGAGGTTTCATCATTGAATCAGAGTGGTAAGATGAGAGTGGAGGATCGGCAGGTTGGCATGGGGTGAGAAGTATTATGGGAGATTGTATTATGTTTCTATTTATTTATTTATTTATATTAACTACTTTAACATTTTTATTAAAGCTATTAATGGCAATTACTCGGGGCTTTGGTTTGTCTGTTGGATCCCGCGGGGTATTTCTGGGCAGAGGTGCGAAAACCGGTTGTGGACGCGTGGGCTTCCTCGTAGGGCCGCTATATGTCGGCGCCGTAGCACACCGGGAGATCCTCGGTTCTTGAGGGCTAGGGGCCGCGTGGAGCTTTGGAGGAGGCTTGGACAAGGAAGGTGGGGGAATGAATTCTCCACCTTTATAATATTCTTTTATTAGTTTCTTAAGCTGGTGTGCTTTTGCCCAGCTCTTCTTCCCTTTCGCGCCTTTCTGTTCATTGTTCTTTAGTTAGACAAGCCATTTTAGTGGTTAAGAAAGCGAGAGAGAGTGTTAATTCATTAATAGTGATCGGGAGAGGTCCTTGGAGCTTAGGATCGCCCTGTAAGAGGCGACCGCTGAAGAGGAATTTTTAGGACTGCTCAGTATCGCCCTGTAAGAGACGACCGCTAGAGAGTGGAATCGGGAATGCTCAGGATCGCCCTGCTAGAGGCGACCGCTTGAGAATGAAATCGGGATGCTCAGGATCGCCCTGTAAGAGGCGACCACTGGAGAGTGAGATCGGGATGCTCAGGATCGCCCTGTAAGAGGCGACCACTGGAGAGTGAGATCAGGATGCTCAGAATCGCCCTATAAGAGGCAACCACTGGAGTTCGGGGGTGGTCAAGAAATGAATAGAAAGGGTTTCTTTTTAGAATTTACTTGTAATTACCTTTCCTTGTACAGAATATCCGTTCTGTATTCGCGAGAGAGAATAGACAGAAGAGAATGAACAGAAGAGAATTGACGAGTCCCGGTCCCGAGAAGCTCCTTATATACCCGCAAATTGTAGCCAAGAGCGTCGCGGGGCCAGGGTTTCCCGCATTCCTGGATCACGCGCCGCACGGATGTATCCCGTGTGATCCTGTTTTTCATACGCTTGTCGCGACCGTCGAATTCCACGGCGCTTACGATCACGCGCGCGTTACATTATTTTAATAATTAACGTGTCGATAGGTTTGTTTAATAGTTATTGGATTTTTATAATTGAATGCGCAATGATTTAAGCGATGTATTAATTTATTATTATTGTCCCTTTTTACGGTATCTGAGTTTTCTTTTTTTAAATGAATACTAAAAAGAATATTCGCCTAAATCACTGCGGTGAATAAACCATGTAAGCGCCGCGTGAACCGCGGCTGTATTTCGATTCTTTGAATTAATAATTATAACGGTAATTATGAACTAATAACTTGAATTTAACAATTTCTTATAAGTCCGCTTCTTTATACACAATCCTCCCCAAGATCCCAATGGATCCTTCCTTTAATGCGGGGGAGGGGGGTACTGGCAGGTTATTTTACTTTATTATTATATATTTTTTTTTTAGGCTCCGGACGTAACACTGTTATTTGAAAGGATCTCTTTAACTATTTTAATGTTAGAATGATGAAATTGTTTATCGGATAATAGAATTGCGCGATCAACTAGACTAATAATTACATTAGTTTTATATTTAAGTGGCTGATTTGAATAATAATTCACCTATCTGCTCGAAAATGTGGGTTTACGGTACCAATTTGTCATTAATCCATTATTATTCCTAAAAATGGTTGTGTCTAAAAAGTTATTCGAACCATTTATCTCCGTTTCATATGTAAATTTCAAACGGGGATGGTAAGCATTAAAGGCTGTGAGTATGACATCCAAACAATTCTTTGGTACAATAGCAAATATGTCGTCCACGTATCGATAAAAGGTAGAAACCTCAAAACCAAGTATTTCTAAGCAGTGCATCTCCAAATCCTCCATAACAATATCGGCCAGAATTGGAGAAAGAGGAGACCCCATAGGGCTGCCAAAGATTTGTTCATAAAGATTGCCATTAACCCACCTCAGGTGGGTTTCAGGAAGGGGAAAGGGATGTTGGATGGGACATATGTGATAAACTATTTGATAAATAGACAGCTGAGAAAATAGGGAGGGAAAATGATGTCAATGTTCGTGGATTTAAAGACAGCGTTTGACTCGGTGAATAGGAAGAAAGTGATAGGGGCAATGAGGGCGAGGGGGTGAGAGAGGGCTTAGTCGAGAGGATAGGGGAAATACTAACGGAGGTGAGGAGCAGGGTGAGGATAGGGGAAAAAGTAGGGGAGGGTTTTTGGACAGCAAGAGGGGTGAGGCAAGGATGCCCTTTAAGTCCGATGTTGTTCAACTTGGTAATCGCGGATTTGGAAGAGGAGATGAGAAAAGTGAGATGGGGTGGGGTGATGTTAAATGGGGAAGAGATCTTCAGTATGTCATATGCGGATGATATGGTGTTGCTGGCGGAGGATGAGGAGGGGATGAGAAGCATGGTAGAGAGATTAGAGGGATATATAGATAAGAAAGGTCTGGAGGTAAATGTGGAGAAGACAAAGATAATGAGGTTTAGGAAAGGAGGAGGGAGAAAGAAAAAGGTGAATTGGAGGTGGAAGGGGAAAGTGGTGGAAGAAGTGAGGGAGTTCAAATATTTGGGTTATACGCTGCAAACAAACGGGGGACAGGAAGCACATATAAAAGAGAGAGTAAGAAGGGCTGCGATGGCGATGGGGCAGGTGTGGGACATAGGGAAGAGAAGGTACGGGGAGGATTGGGGAAGGAGGTTATGGTTGTTCGAAAGGTTGGAGGGATATGAAGCTGAAATTTGGGGTTGGAAAGAAAGAGATAAGGTGGAAAGACTGCATGAGAGGTTTCTTAGGTGGGTGTTGGGTTTAGACTGTAGGATGCCGGGTTATATGGTGAGAGAGGAGTTGCAAAGAGAGAAGATTAGGGAAAGAGCAAGTAGGAGGGCATGAGGCTTTGAGAGGAGACTGGAAGAGGGAAGGGGGGAGAATTGGCTTTAAAATGTTTAAGAGAGGTGAGGGATAGAGTGGAAAAGGGAAGAGAGCTAACAGATTGAGAGATGGAGAGAAAGGAATTTTTCGAGATGAGAGGGGTAGAAATTAGGGTGGTGGGGAAGCAAGAGGAGGAGGGAAGGGAACTATGAAAGATGATAGAAAGGAAGGAAAGGGAGCTGCAGGATACGAAGAGATGGGAGAGGATAAGGGAATCGAGATACAATGTGTGATATGGAAGAGTGAAAGAAGAAGGAGTTCCAGATTATTTGAAAAAAGGATGGGGAGAGTACAGATGGAGGAGAGTGGCGAGGTTTAGGGAAATGAAATGAGAGAAGGGGGATACTGGGAGAAGGAGGAGGAGGGAAAGAGGTGCAGATTATGTGGGGGGGAGAGAGAGTCATGGGAGCACGTGTGGGAGAGATGTAGGGAATGGAAGGAGGGTGGAGGATGATGCTGGCAGGAAAAGTTTCTTAGGGTGCTGGGAGGAGAGGGAAAGGGAGAGGGCTGGATGAAGGAAGTGGAAAAGGGAGGAGAAGGGGCAGGTAGGAGAGAGTAGGGTAGAGAGGGAAAGGGAGAGTGTGTATGAGTGAGAAGAGGAGTGAGAGAGGAATGTAAAAAATTGTAAACGGAAACGGAAGTCCAGAGGGGGGGATAGGATAGGGATAGGATAGGTTAGGATTGCGAGAGAGAGAGAGAGAGAGAGAGAGAGAGAGAGAGAGAGAGAGAGAGAGAGAGAGAGAGAGAGAGAGAGAGAGAGAGAGAGAGAGAGAGATAGTGCGTTTATTGATATTCTAGGGTAAACCCTCTAAGAACATCAAATGTCGGTATGACAATGGCATTATTAATATTCTCACACACTGACATTTACATTGCACTAATGGGATTCTTCCACGTTGTTATGGATTGCCAAAGATTCATTAAGTGCGTTTTCCCCTTAGAATTATAATTTCTTCTTTGTGAAGTCTACTTCATAATGTCGCCAGATTCTTACATGACATCTTACATCATTCTATTAAGAAACCTAAGTCCTATATTAAAGATAGTTGGTCTTTCGTTAAAACAATTAAACATAAAAATGTAACGATGCACCCCTGAATGCATCGTTTTCCCAGCTAACATCCACCGGATGCCGTCTGACATATAGATCCGTCGGGCGATGAAAGGCGCGGTGCGCCAATTATATATTTAAATTATAAAATCGCTAAACGCGACTTGTAGGAATACCGCGTGTTAGGGTAACCGCACTGAGCGGCAAAAGCGACCGACGGCGCCCGAACATCGCCGATCGCTCTCCCAGCGTCGGGGCGCCGACCCTTACCGTTTACCGCCGCACTACCCCCAGCGTGGGGGATGTCGATCGGCGAAACTCCCCGAAGATCGTCGGTTTCGCACGAATGCTCGATTTTCGAGTATATAACGAGCCGAATTTGTTATAACAAATTACTCCGTTCCCGGTGAGCCAGCACACCAGATCCTCTGAACTCGCTTTTACCGTTCCGATCCTTATAATCCGAGCTAGCGAGAAAAGGGGGTAAAGCGTACTTTGCCTCCACCGAGCGTTCTCGGCAATCGACCGGTCTAAGATCCTGGCATACGAGCACACCGGCACGAAAGCAATTTCGGAGTCGATGGCCCACAACACCTCCTCAACGGTAGCGGCAAGAACAAGGGGGTAAAGTGTTCTTTGTCTCCGCCGAGTGTTCTCGGCAGCCGTTACCGGTCCGGTACCTCCGCTCTGAAACATCGAGCACAGGCGGGTTATAATTTAATCGCGAATTACGCAAACTGCAACCGCGCCTCGCGCCGTCACTTCGCGCCGCACGTGGGTCTACCCCACGCGCCGAAATCTCGGGGATAGGAGCCGCCCCTCGCGTCGCGGCCATCAAGCGAAGAAATCCGCCCATTGATCGCTAGAGCCGAATATCGACCCGGTAACTGGCGCCCTCGCGCCAGCTACACCGCCGCGCCGCGAAAGCTTGTACCGTCACTGTAGATAATTGTACATTTTAGAATATTTTCCGCGTGCATTTGTCCGTCCGAGCGTCCCGAATTTATATTGTCCGCGAGCATTTGTCCGACCGAGCGTCCCGACTTTATATCGTCCGCGTGCATTTGTCCGTCCGAGCGATCTGATTATTTTACGTGTCTCTCGCGTGCATCTGTCCGTCCGCGCGTCACATTGTAAATATACGTCCATACCGTCTTCATTTATCCGTCCGCGCGCCACCGCGACTATCATCGCGGCACCGTACATATGTGCAAATCTTTCTCCGCGTACACTTGCATAAGACGACGTGTATCCATCTCTCATCGATGCATATAAAATAAATATATTTTTGTTGTATTAAATCTAACTTCTGCGATTACGATTCTTTCACGGATCTCCTTTCAATCCTGACCCCGCGACGAGCTTAATCCGCGCCCGAGAAAGGCAGGTTAGTTCAAAAAAATATATGATGATAAACTACTCATTTCTTTGGATGTCACTTCCCTTTTTACTAACATTCCTAAGAAATTAGTCATAGTGGAAATTGAGAGAAGATGGCATGACATCTCATTGCACACTAAATTGAGCTTACAACAATTATATATGCTATAGAATTAATTTTAAACTCAACCAATTTTAGTTTTAATGGCAATCTTTATGAACAAATCTTTGGCAGCCATATGGGGTCTCCTCTTTCTCCAATTCTGGTCGATATTGTTATGGAGGATTTGGAGATGCACTGCTTAGAAATACTTAATTTTGAGGTTTCTACCTTTTATCGGTACGTGGACGACATATTTGCTATTGTACGAAAGAATTGTTTGGATGTCATACTCACAGCCTTTAATGCTTACCATCCCCGTTTGAAATTTACATATAAAACGGAGATAAATGGCTCGATTAACTTCTTAGACACAACCATTTTTAGGAATAATAATGGATTAATGACAAATTGGTACCGTAAACCCACATTTTCGGGCAGATACGTGAATTATTATTCAAATCATCCACTTAAGTATAAAACCAATGCAATTATTAGTCTAGTTGATCGCGCAATTCTATTGTCTGATAAACAATTTCATCATTCTAACGTCAAAATTGTTAAAGAGATCCTTTCAAATAACAGCTTCCTGTTACACGTTATTAATAGATATGTATAGAAGATTAAAAGATCTTAGACACAATAACGACACTCCTAGTATTAATGATCACACTAAAGATATAACAGCTGATACTCATAATTACATGACAATTCCTTACATTAAGGGTCTTAGCGAGTACATTTGTTTCACACTTATTAAATATGATTTCGAAGTAGTGTACTCCATTCCAAAAAGACTTGACAAATTTATAAAGAAAGGAAGGGATAAGGTTAGTGTCCATAAGAAGACGAATGTCGTATATAAAATTAACTGTAATGATTGTAATATGTCTTATATAGGACAAACTGAGAGACATTTAGAAACTGGAGTCAAAGAGCACAAAAATGTCATTAAAAAACGTAACAGCAATCATTCTGTTGTAAGCAAACACCGTATATTGTTTAATCATGATTTCAATTGGTCCTCTCCTGTAAACTTACATGACGAAAAACACACAAGGAAGAGAGAGATTACTGAAATGTTTTACATAAAAAAATATTCTGATAACATTAATTTGATGAGAGACACTGAGCATTTGAATCCTATTTATGATAGAATTATAAATTGTACATAGCTTAATTTCATAACACACCAGTCAACGTTTCTTTTGTTTATAATTCTGATAATAATGTTTAGTATGTAGTTGACTTTCGAAGTGTGATGACGTGTGCCATAATGTACCATATTTCTCGTTCTCTTAATTTATTAATAATTTATAATTTTTACTTTTGACTACGAACGGAAACGCATTTTTCACATCGTTTTTTATTCAGTGCTCTAGTTACAAGAACTAACAATTTATAACACACAAAATACGTACGAGATTTTGGCAGACACTTAACTTTTCGTTTTCTTAACATACACTAATTAAATGTTTTTAACCCAGCTTTTAGATTGATGGTTTTCCGGGAAAAATTCATGACTAACAGGATGTTTTGTTTAACACTTACATCTTATATTCATATGACTTAGGTAATATTTAATTAAACGTTTATTTATTAATTTTTTCCTTTTCTTATCTATTCGACAACCATATCTATGTGACTCGGTTTTTTCTTTTCTTTTTTAACTTTTTATTTATATTAATTATATTTTATTATTTATTATTTATATTATTTATTTGTCTTCCATAGTTAATTTGACATTTCCTATATATAACTAGTTTTTCAATGTATAACTTGAACACGACATTTATTTATTGTAATTTTGTATCCAAACCCATTACAGATTATATACAGGGTGTCCCGCACAACTCCTGACACCGGTTATGGGAAGATAGAAGGGATCGAGATAAAGAAATGTCCTCTACCATTTTGCGATATTCGCAATGGTTAACAAGATTTAAAATGTTAAAGTCGTACGAATGAGAGCCCGCGGAGATGTAAGCTGAGCTGTAGGACGGCCCAGTGTGTCGGCACAGGCAGCGGCGTGCTGCCCTTCCCTTCGCCGCGCACCGGGCAGCCATCCCCGCTCGAGCCTTATCTCGCCTGTGCCTACACACTGGGGCGTCCTACAGCTCAGGTTACATCTCCGCGGGCTTTCATTCGTACAATTTTAACATTTTATATCTCGTTAACCATTGCAAATATCGCAAAATGGTAGAGAACGTTTTTGTTTATCTCGATCCCTTCTATCTTGTCATAACCGGTGTCTGAAGTTGTGCGGGACACCCTGTATACTTGATAAAGACCAAAACCAATGGTCGAAACGTCGTATTAATTGAGAATAAATTTGGTTAGGTCGTTTGGTCAGTTTGGTC
>NJRQ01000929.1:5848-29470 GCA_003063805.1 Aphaenogaster ashmeadi
GTTGAAGAATTATCGAGGTGCGTTTTTTAAAATGGGACACCCTGTATATATTATTCTTTTAAGTATTGTGATTTAAATATATTTTTTTAATTACGGACGATATAAGACGATTTTTTAAATTGTCTTCGACTCAGAAAGCATGGATTCTTTGGCGAAAAAACATATTCTAATAATTTCCCTACATCCATAAATAATAAAAATTGTTATGTTTATGCGAACGGATCGTATGTAAATAGGAATATACGTTAATTTTTTTCAGATCCAGTGGGACATACATATCGCATTTTTAAATATGCTGAGATATACATATACATGTATATCTCAGCATATTTAAAAAATCATATCTTTAGTAAATATTAAGTTATTAAGATCAACGGAGGTTTATATTTTAAAGGGAATTGTTTAAATTTAACTTAAAATATTGTGATAAATACAATTATAAAATATAAAGAATATTTACGTAGTAAGATCGGAAAGTTGTCGAACTAATCATGAAAGCTTCGACATAATGCGCAGTATTACTTTCGCAATTTACTTTGGCGATTACTAGTATAACTAGTATAAATTTCTGATGACATTTATATTATACATAATATATAAACGCGCATAATTTTCAAGCCTGCCGTATTTTAATGATAGAAGTAATAATTATTGATGGACAAATATTGATGCATAATACCTACACAATTTTATTAGAATTTCATATCATATTCTTTGCATTCGCCGTATTGGATTCGCCATTTTGAATTTCGTTTTGACTTCACTTTTATATTCAACGACCCCACACATAAACCTTTCAAAATAACTAGACAAGACATGTCCCAATTCTCAAAAAATTCGGACCTGAAAGGGTTAACGCAATATTATATTAGTATTAATCCCACCCTCATGCATAAAACACAGGTAGTAATCTGTGGTAAGTCACTCACCCTGCGGTCGTGAGACTACGGAAAAAAAACGGCCGTCCACCTTTTATCATATTCACGGAACGAGTTCCTCTCCGTCATTCTCTCGAAAGGCGTCAGACCAGATCGACGTTTTGAAAAAAACGCTGACGGCGACGCTGGAGTGCGCGCGAAGGGACGTACGTCGAGAAAATTCGCTCCCGGCACTACCAATTGGCAATTGCATCGTCTGATAGTATAATGACGGAATGGACGGGCGGATGCGTACACGCATTTGACGCATCTGCCCGGTGCATTTCGCTCCGGCAAAGTGGACGATGAGCGATGCAACCCGTTTGCGCGTGCACGTTGCACTACACGAGAGAACTTTACGGCGTATCGCAGAAAACTTGCGGCGAGTGTCGCTGGCCTTTGCATAAACGTGACGAAACATTGCACGCGAACGAGTATCAACACGCCGCGTCCGGAAACGATCAATTTTGGAATGTCAATAAGAAGAAATTGAACTTTGAAGATGAAGTTGTATAATTGATACAGAAAGTAGTTGATGCATATTTCAAAACCTTAATTCCAAATTTAAAAAATTCAAGAAAGATACGTAATGAGGTGAAGAGGACTCATTTTTAAATACATTTAGGAACATTTTTAAAATATATTTAGGAAATCGAATTAAATTGATGCTAAAGTTAAGTGTCACATATTAAAGCGATATGTGGCAGATTAAGAAATGGAGCAAACTTTTATCGTGCACCACGATCGATAGCTTTCGCGTCCTATTCTGCCAGCTGTCTATTAATAGATGTTGGACGGATAATCGATAACACGACCTATATTACATTTATTACACAAGTTTCTACTCAACGTCAAAAGTAAGCACTTTCAGTGGCGTTGCATTTTTTATCGACGTTCACGTTACTTATCTAAACAGTTCTTCGTTCCATTCTCCGCGATCTCCTTAAGTGCTCTCGTCACAGAACGTTTCACCTCGCCTGCTGATTCGAAGCTGCTCCCGGTCAATCAATATCTAGCAAAGTATGAGATAGCTGTGCTTCCACAGCTCCTTCATCTCGGCCCGGAAAGTTTTATTTCCCGGCGTAGGAGTACGAAGGCACTTTTGAAGATTCGCAAATTCAAAGTCAGTCAAAGGAATATATTGTAATATGAAGGTACTTGGAAAGATTCAAATCAGTATATATTTCCTACCTTGCAATGTAGGAAATATATTGTACATAATTCACACAGACAGCTACTTTTACAGAAAGAAAGTGAAGTGATAAAAATACTGGTTCTGATTTGTGTTGTTCGCATTAGTTTCTATTCGGCGTCTAATTTAAGAAAATTGGCGAATCGGTCGGCTCTCTCTAATCTTTTATGCACGTCGAATGTGCGCGATTTATTAGGGATCGGTGTCAAATGGCACGTTTAGCGCTCAAGTGCGGTGAGAAATATGGATCGACATATATAAAATCATTGATCATGATAGAGTCTGGCTATATCTAACATCCGCCACTTATCGGAGTACGTGATTCTCGTTCAACACCTCGCTCGCGTGTGTGCGGCCCCTTGCGGAATGAGGGAGCTTTTACAAAACATCACATTGAAAAATCCTCTTATGATGGCTATTGTCGATAAGCAAAAACCAAAGCCATGGAACAAAGTAACGGATGAATCTTCGATAATGCTATGCGAACGAAAATACTTGGGAAAATAAAAAATTAATTATAACTTTATGCGATTTATTCCTGCGCGGATCTCGCGCGTATGTTTTATATCTTTCTCAACGATCTGGTTTATGTCTTGCAATTGCTCGCTCAGCCACCCGAGAGAGGGAACGCGCCATCGTCGGAATTATTACAACTTCCGGTGATGTTAAACGGATCTATAGGGAACACTGCCGCGGAAGCTGTAACTCGTCCTCATTACGTCACCACGCTATAGTGCGTGCACTTATCAAAAGACAAATACTCAGCAAATATTCGTCCGACATATCAAACAGAGTCTAAAAATACTTAACATAGATATCTAACACCTGTTCCTGCAAAATGTAGTTTACCGGGTTTTAGCATTGAGAAAGAATCTTTTTCTAGCCGACGCCAAAAATAAATAATGTAAATGTACAAAACAAATTTTACAAATTTTAAAAAATATTTCTACCATTCGACAGCAATTATAAATGTATATTCTAAATAAATTTCTTTCCTATAAAAAACACGTTGCCAATTGTACGGCAGAAAACGATGCATTTATTATTAACGTCCATCGAATTTCAAACAACTTCGCGTATACACTGAATGAATTATCCAAAATTCTGATCACAGGGTTTCTTCGATGCTCGATCGACTGCCTAACGAACCGTAGGGACAAGCATTGCCAATTTGGCAGTGTCCTCGGAACGATAAATCAACCTTAACCGAGTCGGACGCATCTCGATGCACATCCGCATTCTCGATACGCTCCGTTACCTCATTATTGTCGCCGCGTTTTTCCTAAAAGATAAGAAATCCTCTCCGTGCTCCTCGCTTTAACTAATGCCGACAGAATTTCTTGTACGTCTTCTACAAACGCCGCGGAAATTTCCTGCTGAGTTTGCTGCAGACGCAACTGCCTTACTGTGTGTACGCGAGCGTACGCGCGCACATTTGCCTGCCAATTAACTTTATATCCTCGACACATTATATGCGATGTGACGTTACCGAGCGTAAAGTCGAGAGAGTCAACGAAAGTGAATATACAGTATGGAAAAAGCGAAACGCGAAAGCGCGGGATGGCGAGGAGTGAAGCTGCGGAAGGAGCTTCTGGCGCCCGAGGCGCATTCATGGAAGGGCTTCGTTTTCGAAGGTTAGCGCACGAACAAGAATGCCACTGGTTGACAGCAGAATGGGAACCGGGAGAATCAATGATCGAGACCGCGATCGCTTGCCAAAGGAGTCGTTGCCGTTCGTGCCTCGCGTTTTTTTCCGCCTCGGAGGACAATGGAAATCGGGAAGAAAGTATCCCTGTTCGATTACGCTGAAAATTATCGTAACTTTCGTCGGTGCCTCTCGTTTCGTGCACGTGCACGATACATGCATGGTATACGGGCTGCCTTCTTCCTACGGATTGAATAAACGAAAACACACACACGATGCGTTTTATCAACATGACTACAGGAAAGTATAATCTGTTTAAAGTTAAATATGTAAAAATTAGAAGAAACAATTTCTAGGCTCAGTAGATTAAAAATCACTAAATAAAAAAGGGCCTGATAAGCCAAGCAAGTTCATTGTACTAATATACATTATAATATTAAACAATATAAATTTATAAGGAATAATAATGTATTATTCGTTATTTTAGTAATTTTTAAATATGTAAATTTCCTTATAGGGCTGTAAAACGTTATAACGCCTCCAAATCAGTGTCATATTTTGCATCCGATTACACGTTAAATACATGTATTTTTTCTTAGAGCAAAAGCGTTTCGTGATTTAAGAAAAAAACCCTGCGGCCCTCTAAATGTTAAATAAGTTTTTAAAAATTGAATTTATAATTATTTTTATGCAATAAATTTTTAACTTTCGATTAAACGTGATTTTAAGATTCACACTAAGACTGTCATTTTTCATAACATTACGTATAATTATTACGTATAATTATTATAAATATACATCCGATCACGATAGAGATTACGAAATAAAATTTCAGTTATGATCTCACCGCTGTCTTCTGGCTTCTGATTAGGAAGGAACAAAAAAAGTCGCGATATGGAAATAAAACGAAAGAGGATAGTCAAGAATAACGGCGCTATTAACGAGAGATCGGGATAGCGACTAAAAGCGATTAATTTCTCGCGGCTTCTAGCATTACGTTTAATTAATATAATCCTCGGGAGAGGATAGTCCCGCAATATATACTTTACGTGCAACACACATCTGCACATGTGCTCGGACGTCTGCGTGAAAACGGTAAGTATATGTGCATATGCAAAATCATAAATTATGTACAAAATTCAACATTTTTTCCATGTAATCATCATTTCGTTTAGTTTACTTTTACGATAATAAAGAGAAATTGGAAAGTGTTTTCACAAAACTCCATTCCCATCAGAATTAAAAGTTTTCAGGGAACATTTTGTTCTCAAGTTATTTATTTTCCGTGTTAATATATTATTAATCAAATTATAATAACAAAACAAGTGATTTGTGCAACAATCCTCTCTTTATAAAAACTCATAAATTTGTATAACTATGGTGTGTGGACAAACAAGTATAAGTAAAAATTCAGTAATTCGAGAAAATCACGTTTTAAGTTTTATTTACCATCAAAAACATGATCTTTTTGTAGTTATTCTGTATAGGATAATTCTAATGTAATTTAAAGGGGGAGTCTTGTGTAGAAATCGAAAAAATAAGGTGTTTTTAGGAATTTTTTTGAGGAAAACTATTTACTCAATCGTTTTAAACTTTGGACACACAAAAGATATACATTTTATGAATGTCTGTGAAATTTTACATCCATATTGAGCTCCTCTTTCTCCCGCTATTACATTTCAACCAATGATCGTCCGCGACGACATGGTCGATTTGCGGCAGTTCTCATTTCCGTCCTACAGGGCTGAAGTTAAAAATTCAAAGTTTTTACTCGTTAAATGTTGTTTTTGATACTGAACCACCAAAATACTTCAAAGTATGAAAATAACAAAATGACGGCCTGTCAAAGTAAAAGTATCGATTTTTACCAAAAAAGAAAGTTGTTTTGAAGATCTGTGCCAAGTTGGAAGTCAATCGGTTAATTAGAAAAAAAATGATTTGACCCGCAAATTTGAAAAACGTTGTTTCGAGAAAAAAACGCGTTTAAAGTTTCAAATGTACAAAACAATTAGTTTATCAATACGTCAATCAAGAAAGCTTTAATTAGCACCGGTTGTTAGGGTGTGTGTGGGAAATTTCTAAAGAAAGGTCTACATGTATTAGGTACATTTTTACAAAGGACTCCCCCCCCTTAATAGAAATGAGTTATACTATTTAAACTATTAGAGTTCATAAAAATATCTGGAGTTATGATTTTGACTCATTTTCGAAAAATTCTGACTTATACTCGTTTGCCCACACATCATAGCTATAATACAATTTTGAAAATTACGGTTGAATTCTGTAAAAACTGTTTACGCGATTCTTCTAGTTTGATGTTGCGCCGAGATATTAAATCGTTTCCAACGCGAAGGAGAACTAACTTTACACGCCAGCACGCATCGTCCTTCTTTTTCATCCAGGTCGGCTAGAACGAACTAATTCCATTCTAGTACACGACAGCAACGACCGCCGATACACGTGTGAAAGCAGCTTAAAACCGGTCCCACCCACATAAGAGATCTCAATAGTGTGCCCGTAAATGCACGGCGCGCTCTAAACGACCGACAAAAATTAATATATTCCAATTACGGACGACAATGTTACAAACCCTCCCGATGCGCCCACGGCGACGTGCTCGTGAGTGCAAGAAAATTTATTTTTGCACGACTGCTTTCCAACCAATCACACAATAGCCTTGAATCCTTCGAACAATAATCGAAACACGAGTTAATTTGATCATTGGCATCATCTTTTGTTTTTTCTTTGCATAGAATATTATTTTTATTTCTATATAAAGTATGTTATCGAATTCAAGAAATTATTATGAGATTATAGAGTTCTAAGATACAAATACTGTGTAAACGACGGCGGCTTGAAAAATCTAATTTCCCGCTGATTCGCGGCAGTTCAGAAACAACCGCGGCTTAACTTCTTTAAACTGTAGTTTGCAGTAGGTGCACGTTTCGCAATATTAGCTATAAAGCCCGGGTTCCACTAGCGGTAGACTCCCAATGCTGTTGCGCTAAGTGCGTGAGATTACCAGAGATTTACATTTAAACGGCATCTAAATCTTTGGCACGGTGGGAAAATTGCACGTCGCGCTCAACGACAGTAAATCAGTGGCGGGCCTCAACCGAATACCGGAACGTTTATTAATTGTTACTTTCATGCTTGAGAAGATTGATGTCTCTTCTACACTAATAAGAGCATTTTATATTTGCAAGGAATGCAAAAGAAACAAAGAATTCCATGACCTTATAAGCTGACAAATCCCTGCCGATATTTAAATTTTCGCAAGACAGTAACTATTAAACAACACTACACTTATATATTTATTATTTTACGTTATGTACAACAAAATATAATATTTGATTCTGTACATATAACATAAATCATCTCGGCAGAGAACCACGGAAAATTATTTCCTCCCAGTAATTCCCTTCCCGTCCGATGCAATTAGGCGTCGGGTCTCGCCCGACCGTTAGTAGCTGCGAGTCGTGTTATTTGGCCGAGACACAATTGGATCGCCTTTGAAATTTTCAATAATCGGGGAGGGCGTCGCCCCGAGCGATGAATTCCTGACGACGGCCGAACGAGACGGTGGCGGCGGTCGTTTTGATCTTGTTTAGACAGCAGTGCCGACATAAACAGCCGGGTGGAGGACCCGCGCCGAATGGCTATCGGGGGCAGTGATTTATTCAGGGTTATTGTCCTGCACGGGGTTTTTGTCCCGAGAAACTGCAGCAGTGCAGCGCGCCGGATGCAGCACGCGGGGCCCGACGACGCATCCGAAACGGCAAGAACGCACTTGGACCACTCCGCGCGTATACGACATTACTCTCGGACCGGCTCTTGTCCGGTGCACGTTTTTCTAACGTGAACCCGCGGCATACCGGGTGCGACGGTATTACGCGAATTCCGAGCAAACCGTTAATACCGCTACGCGTCTCGCGTCTTGTTTGAAACAGCACTCGCAAGAAATACGCATAAAATGACAATAATGTTACTCGAACTTTTTGGCAATCACACTTGGAAAACATCGGCGATGTAGTTTCGTGTTCATAAAGCACCGAAAAAGAACGACTACTTTAGCTATATATCCATATTAAGAATTACAAACAGTTTATCTATATTAATAAAATTTAACATTCTTATTAATAATTAATAAAAATTATTAATAAAATTTTATTTCCTTATATAAAATTTCAGTATTCCAACTTGCTCGATCAATTATTATTTCGGGAAATGTATTTTAGTATAGGGAAAGACTGCAAATTAATTAATAATTCCTTTGAGTATAAAATTAAATTAAGAAGTAAAGACCAACAAAAATTTTTATTTTATTACAGCTTCAAATGCAGTCCTATTTAAAAGGAATATTATTAATATTATTAATCGCGAGAACTGTGGAGCAACGGTGGCTGCAATCTACCGGGACCTTGATAATCTCATCACCGTTAATTAACTTAAATAACGATTAGGCGGAGCGGTTATCATGTTCCGAATGCCGATGTTTGTCATTTAAAGTGTCATTACCTTACCTTACATGGATCGGTATCAATTTTTTCTGCTTCTTTTCCAAGAAGGAAGAAATTAACTTCCGTAAATTTGACATCTTTACCACAAGAAATAAAATTCAGTGCTAATTATTCGCCAATTTGTTAATCTAATTGGAAATTTGTAAAAATAAATTAATAATTAATTCGGTTTTACCCGGAACTTTTATCATTTTCAGATGACAGCAGATAACATGTTTTTGTCTGCAATAAATAACAATAAATAGAATAAAATTATTTTAATATTCGTTAATGTCAATGTCGCATAAATTTACAATGCAAAAAGCGTTTCAGTATAGATTAGTATAGTTCGTTCGTAACACAAATGCGCGAAATCGAGTTCTTCGATTGAATGAACGGAAAAATACTTGGAGAGTAAAAATAAGTGAAGCCCTCAAAGAGACCGCGATTCTAAAATACACATTTTATCGTTCGCATTTGAAGGTTAACACTAGAACTACTAAAGCGATCAAAATGATGGGTTTGTAATTTTTTTTTAAATTTCTCAAATTTATAACAGTGCATTTTTTATGACTTATTGCAATATGTAAATGATTAAATTGATCAGTTTACTTTTCTTCTTCATCTTCAAAGATATATATATACATACGTATATTTTTAAATAGTAGAAATTAATCTCATTGGTAGATCTAATGTTAAATAGATGCAAATTATATATATATATATATATATATATGAAATATAACGTCTGCACATTTATAGCTACCTACTCATTAAAATCTCGTTTCAAAAGCGTATCATAAGTCATAAGGTAAACTACTTAAAGTTTCATATCTTGAGACAAAACTTCAATAATTATATCATAATTAGAGATCAAGTGAGACTCACACAAAAGTGGAGAAGCGAAGCAAATGGCACAAGGATTATATCGCGTAATCGTCACGGCGATAAACTATTAATTTGTACAAATAATAAATAAATAATATGTTATTCACCCTACAATAGCCTTGCTGTCATTCGACGTCTCTCATACCTCCTCGTTCTCTCTCATTTCGCTGTCGCCGCTTCTTCACATTACTCACACGACATTCATTCGCGAAAACATGGTTAATTACAATCGCGCGCACATTAATCATCACAGGACGATGATTGCGCGCTTTACATGGCGCTTCCGATCTTTATCGCACGCGATACGCACTTCACTCTTTTAGTCTATCGGAAGAGTAACGCAAAATATCTACTTTCAATAAATAACCGTCATCTTTATACGCTTATGGATCATAAATTGCAGGAGTTAACCACCCGCATAGAAATTTCCCAAAATCTTCCCAAATACAACTTAGATTCCGATTAGAATGCCCAAATTTGTCCCAAATAGGTAACTCGCACTGCGATACCAATTAGAAAATCTATTTTTATCCCAAATTTGGGTTTTCTGTTTAGAATCGAAACAGAAACAATGCAGGAATTCGTGATTCTTTTTTCACGGTAAAAATCGGTATACTTATATGGCTGTCTCTTATACACATCTAGATGTGTATAAGCTTCATAGATTTCCCAATCAGAACCCATCATTTTTTTGGGAAATCGGAATAGATTCCAATCAGATCCCAGAAAATTTTCTATGCGGGCATTGCGCGGTCTCATAGTCACTAATCAATTGTAATGTGACCATCGCACATGTATCTACTTCAAGAATGTACACTTTTAAGATTCCTCGATAGGCTAGTTAGGCTTTACATTCCGTAGATAAGATTATATTCACTCTAAAACTTTTTAGGATAAGATATATAGAAAATGTCCATCACTTTCCGATAAGTACGTTTTCCCTAAGAATTTTCCAGAAAAATAAAATGTACCTTTTTCAACCCTATAAATAGAGAACGCTCGGACTACGTCCTCAGTTCCCAAAAGTTTCTCAAGATCTCCGCACGTTATACATATACTTTCGGTAATTACTAGCATAAGTTTGTAATTTTTAGAATTATCATAAGTGTGACGAATATATATAAATTCCTTTTTTTTGGGATAATAACTCTCGCGAATCTTACAATTGGTGGCAGCGGTGCAGGATAATTTAGTGCAAAAGACAGTGAAATCTAAGGTGCTTTAATTTCGAAATAATATACTAGTCCTGCTAGTTACTTCCAAGGAAGACTCGAAGATTATCCTGTTCTACCGAACTCAACTAAATCATGTTGGCATGGACGAACTATAGAGGGGTAAGAAAAATTATTACCTCCGATATCTCCTCTGAACCGAGCACAGTTAACGACATGTTAGAATCGAAAGTTTTTGTAACTGCTCCAATGTCGCACGCGCAAAACCCTTCTCGCGAACAATCGCTCACTATGGATATATTAGCGGAAAAAATGGTCCAAATAATGGAAACAATACAAGACTTGAGGAACCAAATACAAGATTGACGAATGGACAGACACACGAATCAAACTAGATTATCAAGAGAACGACCTCAGGAAACAATACCGGAGACTCTCGAGCCAAAAAATCTTGAAGCATTAATAAAAACATTTGATGAAGCAATGCATCTGATTCCCGAATTCGACGGACTTAACGTCGAAGTCTTCATCAGTCTTATCCAGGCAGCAGTGAAGCGACTGGCAACTGACCAACACGAGCTACTTTTCTGCGGCATCATCGCAGTTCGCACAGAAGTTCACAGGAACAGCAAAAGGTACAATAAGAATCGATACCACGCTAAATTTCCTGCAACTCTACGAGAAATTGAGAATCCTCTTCGGAAAATCTCAAAATCTATCTGCACTGGAACTTCAAAGAAATACTTGCATTCAACATCATAACGAAACTGTCGACAACTTCATAAATCGTTTTCTTCGAATTCATGACGAGATCATTACTGCAGTTAACTTGCAAAATAAGGGGATTGCATTCATCTTGCGACTATCTGCATTCAAGAAGAGCTCTACCAACAGAAAGCAATTGACATCTTCCGCCGCAACGTAAAATCAAAAATCGGCAATCACCTCTACTCCTTCGAATTGGACACGCTGTATCAAGCATTTTCCAAAGCAAGAGCATTCGAAGGAGAACTCCAATTAAGATTGCGAATGCAACACAACAAAGCCCCAAAGAAACTGATACAGAAACCTCAGTTTCAACCCAGGCAATGCAGTTACTGCAAGAGACGCGGTCACGAAGAAAGGGAGTGTAGAACCATGGCATACCATCTGCAACGAGGCCAACATTTTCACGGGCGCTAACTCTCTAGTCAACCATCAGACCGAGCATCACGAACTTCACATGCAATCGAGCAGGACCTGAATCAACACCACATCAGCAAGAGATCCACCAAAGACCCGGCGGAATATCAAAACGCCCAGAGTTGGATTGAAGATACCAGGTTTAAAAAAAAAATTTTTTTTTAATAGATACAGGCTTAGATACATCGCTAATTCACGAAATGTTTATCGAAAATAAAAATTTAGAATAGGTTCGATAATTATAGCCGGCGTTAACTAAATATTTCGTGATAGTATAAAAGCATTAGCATTTCATGTATTAGATGATTATTCACAAGTAAAATAGGGAATTACATCAATTTTCTAATGAAGGACAATTTTACTTTTTTGACAAATTTAATACTAGGCGGAAAAGAATTCAAAAGATGCGACAAACCGCATTCGAGCGATGCGTGTAAAAAAACGGACACATTAGTTATATTTAGGGATGGCACTAGAGCAATTACAAAAATGAATAATTCTAATGAACCGATTTTATATCAAAACATTTACAATCTAAAATAAAAGGAATTAAAAAAATTAAAATAAAATCGACATGCTCGCTAAAGGTATAATGCGAGAATCGGATTCATCATATAATTAGGCTCCCAGGATTTTCTCAGGTTCCCAACCAAAAAGTATCCCTCGATATTATGGGATCGTTTGAGATAATAAACAGAGGAAATTGCTACATCCTTGTAATCCAAGATTATCTCACCCGATATATACATATTGGTAGAAGCTCTTATAAATAAATCAACTGCAACAATTGTTAGAACATTCTGGCATTCTTGGCTCAAGTATTTCGATAACGCCCTAGAATTAAAGATTTCCTTTCTGATAACGCCCTAGAATTTATCTCGAACGAATTTAAAACATTTCGTGACAAATTAGACAAATATGTATTTACTTCGGTTTTTTATCATCCATAAATTTATCATCAAACGGAAAGAATGAGAGATCGCACATAATACTTACAAAATATAAATAATACTAAAATATTGAATTTTAACGGACAAACAATGCTCACATATTGTATGATTAATAAAATTACATACATCTTCAGTGAAGAAAACAAAAGACTCTCCAGAAACAAGTAGAAAATTTACACTTGCAACACGAAAATAAATTAGAAGAGGCGCGTAGGAGCATACGCGACTATTAAGATTCTAACCTTCCTCATCAAATCTAATATACTAATTGAAAATAACAAATTAGTCCTCATAAAGAACTTCAATGCCAAATCATTTAAACCGCAATGGGAAGGTCCTTTTCCTGTAATTCAACATGATAAATTTATAAATTATCACGTTAGAGAAAATACGGAAATTAAACAATACCACAGAAATGATATTAAACCTTTCATTTCAGATGAACGAAACCAATCTGAGACGAGTTGTTTCAATCTCTTCTTCCTACTAGCTCTCCAGAGTCATTCTATTAAAGGAAAAGAAAAATACTTAATCACGCAGCTCGATAATAATGAAGTCATCTACTTCAAAACCTTAAGTAAGATAACATTGTATCACGAACATTGGAAAATTGTAATAGAATATCACTTATTATATTTAAAACTAAATTATAATATTCTCAGAAACACATATGCGGAATTATTTAAGAGATGTTTTCATAAAATAAGCGATAGAAAATGGACTTGATCCTCCAGGAATCATTTCCGAAATACTAATTAATGGATATATCAATACATGATAAAAGAAACTCACATTAATTTCCTAAACGTTTGCAAATCTTAGGTAAAACTTTAGGTAAAATCCTAGACGAATTACATAATATTGCATATCAAATATCAAAGCATCAAAGAGCTATTACCAGGAAAAAAAGATTTATGTATTACCTGCAATTAGCAGAATATATAGCCCTTGGCTCTATCCATTTTGCATTTCTTATTTTCTTTATAAAATCGGACTATTTTCACATGTTATTAATTTTTTCAAACAACTAACCGGAAATTGCTATAATCATTGTAGTTTTGAAACCGAGCTTCAACTCTACATTTAGCTTACACCGCTCGCGCTCCACCTTCAAATCCTGAACTAGATCCAAGTTAGGGCGGCGCCAGACTATGCGCGTTTTACGCGAATATTCGTGATTCGAGCATCATTCATCTTTGTTTATCATTTGATAAACAACAAGGATGACATGACTCGAATCACGAATATTCGCGTAAAACGCGCATAGTCTAGCGCCGCCCTAACTTGGATCTAGTTCAGGATTTGAAGGTGGAGCGCGAGCGGTGTAAGCTAAATGTAGAGTTGAAGCTCGGTTTCAAAACTACAATGATTATAGCAATTTCCGGTTAGTTGTTTGAAAAAATTAATAGCATGTGAAAATAGTTCGATTTTATAAAGAAAATAAGGGCTCCGCCCTTAGAGTCCTAGATAATAGAGAAGCGACATTGGTAATCGATAGGTGCGATATATCGAAAAGCTGCCATTTTTTTTCTCTGTATGGATAGTAGAAAAACATTAAAGGAAATGGTCTGATTGGCTAAAGTAAATCACGTGATGCAGCGCCATTTTTTTCTTACTGTGGTTAAATAAGTATGATTGGCGCTGAATCACGTGATTTAGTTAGCCAATCAGACCATTTCCTTCAATGTCGCTTCTCTATTATCTAGGACTCTAATCTCCAAGTATATTACGAAAATTAATTACTTATAAAATTTGAGTATACCTTAATTTTCTATATATATAAAGATGTGACCATTGCACACGTACCTACCTCAAGAATGTATACTCTTCAGATTCCTCGATAGATTAAGATAATTAGGTTTGTATTCTGCAGATAAGATTATATGCACTTTAAAACTTTTTAGGATAAGATATATAGAAAATACCCATCACTTTCTGATAAGTACTTTTTCCTTAAGAATTTTTCAAAAAGATAATACCTTTTTCATTTTTATAAATAGGGAACGCTCGGATGACGTCCTCTGTTCCCAAAAGTTCTTCAAGATCTCTGTACGTTATACATACGCTCAGCTACTAATACAAGTTTGTACTTGTAAGAATTATTGTGTAAGAAGTGTAAAGAACAAATTCTCTTTTTGGAATAATAACTCTCGCGAATCTTACACGATAAATAACCGTCGTTTTAATACGCTCATAAATCGCAGGAGTTAATCACTCGCTCGTGAGGGTTAATCATTCTCACAGTCACTAATCAATTGTAAGAAATGCTCGCATTTAGCGTCATGGTTTTGATGTGATAGTAGTATTCGGAGAAGTAATACTACGACGCACGGAATGATTCAAGCCGCTACCTACCGTTTTGAGTCTCGCCGCAGGAATGATAACAATGTGACAGCGCGTAAACATTATCACGCCGAACGAAGACAAAAACGAAGCCCGAACACAGAGCGTCGCGCACTAGTCAATTCGAGGAAATATACATATTATTATAAGATAACTGTACACTGGAATCATATATTCCACGTATTTTACGTAAATTTCGATGAAATGTAGCGGTACATTTGGCGCTTTGTTTCACGAACTCGTTAACATCGTCTAGAATAACGATTAATTCTACACGAGAGCATGTTGAGAAGCGCACAATATTGTGTTATTTGAATCTTAATTCGACGAATATATTTGATACGTATATTTATAGAATTTTTAACTATTATGCGTAAATTGTTTAATACATTTTTAATTGTTTAATAAATATTTAAATGATTAATTATTTCGAACATTATTCCGCGTATTTCAAGTAAATACTCGATGAATTATAACAATACATTTCATTTTACGCTATTTAACGATTTCTTTTTTCAAATCACTCTCGGAGTGCGTTTGAGTAAAGCGCAGTTTTTTTTATTTAATACATGTTATTATTTTTTATTAAACTCGATCGATTCGAAATTGGAAGAAAGAAAATGACTGTAATTTTAAGAAATGGTCTCGCTGCCAAATATTGAAATTTTGATCCGTTATTATAGTATCAGTAATAAATCGAACAAATTGCTTATATGATCTGAAAAATCCTATATCCAAAGGCTGAATAATACTAGTACAATTGTTCAGGGATGAGATATCTCTCAATAGTTTTGCCTTGAGGGAGTGTTCTATGAATAATATTTTCATCTTTATTGGAAAACCATTATTACAGTCATTTTCTTTCTTCTCAATTTTATTCGGGCTTCTAGATTTAGAAATTTTATCAAGCACGCTTTTTATCTTTTCATCCAGGTCATTATGTAACACCACTCAAATATTGTTTCACACCCGAATTAGATACTTCTTTTACTGAAAATTGTACTAATATTAGTTTTTTCCGATGTGCTCATTGCACATATATGTATTCTGCTTTAATCATTCAATATTCAATCTTCATATATGTATTTAATTGCCCTCATTTTTTCAATAAAATGTTACACAAAGTTTTATGCGTTTGTTACTTCTCATGCAAAAACTCCCACGTCCTGTATCTCCTTAACCTATGAGATTTCCGACGAAACATTTTACATGTTTCCATCCTTGGTGATGATGAACATTTGTGCCAAGTTTGGTCAAAATCCGAGTGGGATAAAAAAGACACTTTCCTTGTGTTTCAAGGGAAACTTGGAGTGTTCTTCAATTAAATTGCGATTACAGATATGAATACTACAGAATGTTACGAATATAAAATTGAATCTCAAAATCAAATTAAAAACTATATAAAAACTATTCCAATTGAATTCTTCAGTAGAAACGTAGCAACATGTTTAAACTTCATTTATTAAACCAAATCACGTTTCAAGACTGATTTCAGCCGGAATTCTTAGCAGAGACATGATTATAAATCGCCGTGGCACGACGGCCGAAATTGCACGAAATTTACGACTCGCTACGTGCAAAGCTGTAAAGATAAACTTTTAATTCCGACAAAGCTTTTGACATAAATCAATGAGGCATGATAGTGTAAGAATATAGGGAGGTAAGAAATAAAGTTGTCATTCGATATTTATATGATCGTTATGCACGCCCACGAGATATTGATAGCGGCGCGATAAATCTAACGGCTGGATTGTGTAGAAGATCGATTAATATACCGAATCCTAATGAAAATAAAGTAACAATGTGAGAACGCAGAAATCTCTCGTACGAATAAAGTATGATAAATTTGAATTCTCGGCCATTATTACCCGACCGATTAATTTTCAGCGGAGTAGTGAAAACGGCGATCATATATCGAATGGGATGTGCGACAAGCTCGCTTAGCTGTACGAACATATCGCGAATACCAGATAGAATCTACAAACGCAAGGAGGATAGGCCATTGAATGCAATAGGCTTCCCCGGGGTCGGTCACTATCGACTTTTACATCTTTCGAATACGCACAAGGCTTCGGAGAGTCAACCCCCGAAGGATAACAAAGGCGGGATCGATGGGCACGCGACTATTAATATGGGACTGTTCCGTGCTTTATCTGTGGATCTCTCTTACGACAAGACTGACGTTTTAATATTCGCAACAACTCAACTACATTCCTGTCAATATAACATATACATTGTTAAATTTATAATGTTAAATTGAACCAAATTCTGATCATTTATAATCATGCCTATAGGTCGCCACTGCTCCTACCTAATACGTTGTTAATTTAACTAGAACAATTAAGTTAAATAATTAAACTCAAGGAATGTGTTAAAATCTGACTCAAAGTTGGTTTACTATTTACTAGTCACATAAGTCAATGTAACTTTTACATGAGTCAAAAATAACCTTGCTGTGTTTGACCATAGACGTAATACGTCTATGATTACGTAATACGTCTATATGTTTGACACACATGAAAGTTAAAAATAACCAAATATGATTTAAGCCAAGAAATTGGTTTAAATTTGATCCTTTAATATCTAACAATGTGACATGAAAAAATGTTATTTAATTTACTGTTATATAAACAATTCAAACACACACACACACACACACACACACACACACACACACTCTCTCTCTCTCTCTCTCTCTCTCTCTCTCTCTCTCTCTCTCTCTCTTGAATTGGATCCCTAGTTAAAGTACAGAGTTCATAGAACTTCAGACACACCGCGACTAATTATTGTCGGTAACTTTCGAGAAATCGACGGCGCGGCTCTCACGGTTCGTTAGAGAGCTAGCGGAAGTTCTCGTCTCTCGTTACGAGAAATGCGGCGGAAAGGATGGTGGAACCCTGACCAGAACGGCGTCGGTCGCGTCGCCGTGGCGGCGCGTGGTGGCGGCGGCAGCGTCGACGGCGTCGGCGGCGTCGGCGACGCCTATATTGATTTTGGGACCCGAGGAAAGCGTGCGGCGGACACGAGACGGAGGGGCGTAGTGAACGAATTTCTCCGTCAGAATGCGGCAAGGATAACAGAGCGGCGTGCGGTATCGAGAGCGACGCGTTTTACGAACGTGAAGTGGCAACGACGTATCGTTTCGAGTGCAACGTAATTGCTTGCGGCATGCGCCGCAACCGCTGTCGGGCGTTAACCGTGCGCGATTAAAGATTTAAATCCCGCCGCGGTGATAGCATTGCCACGGCGCATCAATCGCCAAGAGGTCAATCTACCGCGAACAATCCTTTATTTGCATAATCACGAGCCGCGATGCGAAAATCTAGAGGATTGTGCGTTTATATCCACGGAATTAATAAAGTTGCAACTCTCTCAAGACATGTTGAAACATGTCGAGATAATCGATTTATTTGCCAAGAGTTAACATTATTTCCACCTTTATAGTTTCGTTAACTAATATGTATAGTCATATATATCATAATATACATATAGTCATAATATAGTCATATACAGGGTGTCCCATCTAACGTGACCACCCCTAATAACTTCGCAGGAAGCGGTAGTAGAGAAAAATGTTTCATACAAAAGTTATTTGACTTTGAGGGGAACATAAGATGGGTCAAACGAAATTTTTCTAGGTGGAGGTGTTTCGGAGATTTGAAGGTGACCTTTGATTTTTTAAATGGAATTATATGATTTTTTAAATATAATATGATACCTCTAGTTATTCTACACATAAAAGTATTAAGGTAAAGTTATCAAAAAATCAATAGTTTGCGAAATATTTTATATTTTATTCTGATATATTTTGACATAAAATATAAAATATCATGTAAACTATTCATTTATTGATAACTGTACCTTAATACTTTTATGCGTAGAATAGTAGGATGAATCAATTTGTGTAAAGAAAACACATGGTTGCTTTTAAAAAAAATTATCCAATTGTGCAGTTATATTTTTGAAAAGTAACTATGTGTTTTCTTTACATCAATTAATTCATCCTACTATTCTAAGCATAAAAGTATTAAGAACAGTTATCAATAAATGAATAGTTTATATGTTATTTTATATTGCATGTCAAAATATATCAGAATGAAATGTAAAATATCTCGCAAACTATTGATTTTTTGATAACTTTACCTTAATACTTTTATGTGCAGAATAACTAGAGTCATCATATTATATTTAAAAAAATTATATAATTTCATTTAAAAAATCAAAGGTCACCTTCAAATCTCCGAAACGCCTCCACCTAGAAAAATTTCGTTTGACCTATCTTATGTCCCTCTCGAAGTCAAATAACTTTTGTATGAAACATTTTTCTCTACCACCGCTTCCTGCGAAGTTATCAAAGGTGGTCACGTTAGATGGGACACCCTGTATAGTCACAATATATATTTTGATATATCAAAATATATATTATAACTATATATGACTATATTATGACTATATATTATAATATATATGATATATCAAAATATATTTTGTGACTATATATGACTATATTATGACTATATATTATAATATATACCAATATATAGTCATCTAATAATTTCATAAATTCTTAATATAATGGATATCTATTATTGATATAGATTTTAATATATATTATTGAAAAATGAAAAATATTCGAAAGCATTTTACTTAATTCCTTTTTAGTCCTAGTTCCTAATTTTACATTATCGGTACCTCGATCGGTACACTCGAGATAAACAAGGTCACCATTTCTTAACATATTGATAGATCTCGTAACGTAATCAAAGAACTCTATGTTTGCGGAAAAAAAGCGAAACTCCATTAAGTCGGCGCGCGCGACTCGAAAGAATTAGTTGAATGTTAATATTTGCTTGCGAGAGCACGACGGGAGTATATAATTATCGGAGAAAAAAGCGCCTCAATGAAATTCAAAGACGAGAAAAGGTAATGAAGAACTCGTTACGCAATCAACGCTAAGAAACTACATTTTCATTGAACGTCCGTGGGCCCGTCCCGTTAAAATGTTTGATGAAAGACTTCGTAATATACGGCAAAAAGCTGGCTTTGCGTCCTCGATAATTTAAGCGAAAAGGAAATATGTGCGTTTGTTTTTGCGTATCTGCGACAATAAATCACGTTCAAGCAATACAACGGGTCAAGCATTACAATGTTACATGTATTATACATGCAATTTCGCGACTGACACGTTCAAATATATTTCACGTCTCTTCGTACTTCATTGCAATAAATGTCGATTACGAATTAGATATTATTTATACATAGATTTGATTTCTAGACGCGTTGCGAGTAGGAAATTTCTTTACGATGCAAATACTTGTGCAACCGCGATTAATTTTTATCGTGCTGCTGCCAAGGATATCGTATCGCGAAGGAAACGTTCACAAGCATGGAGAGCTAAATAAATTCTCTGCAATAATATTTAATAGTCCCCTTACGATCACGACAGATTTCTTGCGATGCATATGTTTTTATATAAACCCAATAAAACGGCAGTAAAATACCGTTATAAAAGTAATTAATAAAAAATACATTTTAAAAGATTGCGTAATAAACCATAGATATATCATAATATAGATTCTCTGACATTTCTACGAATTAATATCGTAAGATAAAGCTATATAAAGAGTCGGATATGACGAACGAAATTAGCGTAACCTCTAACGTTATCAACAGATATAATTGTCGGAAACAGCACGATGATTCACACGGACGTTTGCTCAATGCCGTCCTAATGTAACGTGGTGACAATGGGTCGCATGGTCGTGCAAGTATATTATCAGCGATCTTATCTCACGATGTATTTAAATGGCATATACCTGTCATGTGCGTGTACGTTGCGCGATGTACGTACTTCGCAGATGGGCAATAAATTTCGCATAAATACATGGATACTTGACAACGATCGTGAAAAGAAACGATCGTGTTAAAATTTCAATTAAAAATCAACTCGGTCCATTTTATTTCTTCTCTCCCATTCAAATTATTTTCATATTATTTTAAAAATATGGATTATAAAATATAAAATACAATTTCAGTCGTGGTAAACTCAGTCTGGGTATAGAAAAAATATAAGTTTGAGATAAACAGTAATTGTGAGTCCACTTTTACCTTTCCCTAATGACCCGGATTCTTTCCATTATCTTCTCCCCGTAAAAACAATGACTCGGAAATGTATGTGCACACAAGTTAACGTTAATCGTTCTCGGTACAATGAAGATCTCGGCGAGATACGAGATACCGAAATCTTATTTATCCGTACGTCGAAGAATGCAGCGAAAATGCAATCCTACGGATACGACAGAGAGAGACGACGTGGCTTATTTTGACTCTCGATCCTATTTTACATCGAGCACGAGACAATAGAAGAACGCCGCGTCCTTGCACGCGAGGTATTAAAGTCCTGCGGTATTATACGATTACGTTACATCCGTTTCGCGTTCGCGTGGAGACCGTGGAAATTGAATGGCGTGAATTACATTTTCTCTAAGGCGCCAATTAGCGTGTCGCGAGGAGTAGCTGTCACGATAACAGAAAACGTCGGCGAAATCACGTTCACGCGGAATGTTTAATGCGGCGGCATAAAGAAACGGTATTACGCGCGTTCGCCGTGGCAAGAGCCATTTATTGATTATTTACGTCGATGCTCGCGACGTTTCTGCAAACGACGGCAAATTGCTCGCATTTGTTAACATTCGTGCCCGCCAAAGACGATTGTGTCATAAAAAATTACGTAGCGTGTGCCGCGATATTGCAATCGATCGCGCGCGTTAAGATTTATCCTAATTTCACGAAGTCTCAAAAATGGGTATATATACAGTGCTGCAAAAGTATTGGCACAGCGCGGTTACTATTGTACTATAAAACGGCTTATATCTCAAAAGAAAATAGCAGTAAAATGTTAATTTTTATTTTTTGGTTTACATATAAGAACGTGTTATAAAAATTAACATAAATGCACTTAGTTACATAAGAAATTAAAAACGTCTCCCGAGACGTTTCATCTTTGAACGAAACTATTGGCACAACTGACAAATGGTGGTGTGTATTCATATTGGTAACAAACATAAAAGAAGTAATTAAAAAAGAGATTAACAACTAAATACTAGTTGCTTTTTTATATAGCCTTTCTTACAGTTAAATGTGCCAATACTTTTGTTCAAAAATAGAATGCTCTCAAATAAAGTTGTTTAATTTTCTTTTGTGACTACGTTGATTTATGTCAATTTATATAATATATTATTAAATATAAAACATTAAATAAAAATTTTTACAAAAATAAACGGTTTACTGCTTCTTTGAAAATACTTATTATTTTATAATAGCAAGTGCTCTGTGCCAATACTTTTGTCCAGCACTGTATAAATAAAAGTAAATAAATAAATAAATATATATATATATATATATATATATATGTATATCTCGCTCCGTTGATAGGAAAGTAACGCATCTCAAAATTAGCAATTTTTCAGTAAAGCATTTTTATTCTGAATTGGAACAACGGTTTTAATTAGGATAGTAAATATGCATAACTTCACTTTCTTTCCATGTTATACTTTCAATTTTAAAAAATATAATAGAAAAAATAAATATATTAGCTTCAGGGTCGATTTCCTTTCATTATCTCAAAAATGCTAATTTGTGTCATTTTTCTGTCAACGGAGCGATATGTAATTTTACAAAATCTCATATATACAGCCTTGGCCAAAAGTATTAGGCACCTATATTTTCTTCATTTATCTGAAAGCTAACAATTGATTTATGGCATTTGCTGTGAATTATTCTTTGTTTCAAGAACCCTTTAAACTTACATATGTATAATGCCGGTAACCAATAGGAAACAATATAGGTAAAAGAATTTCAGATAAATGAAAAAAATATGTGTCTAATACTTTTGGCCAAGGCTGTAGGTAAATATACTAATCATAATTCTATCTTTATGATTACATATGAAGAATGTGATGCCATTCTAATGAAAAAAGGAAGCTTTCCAAAGACCCTCCAAGAGACGGCCCTTTAAATATCCAAGTGCAAGGACCTCGAAGAGTCTCTGGATTCGTGCGTACCCGGCGACTTATTGCCGGCAAGTGTAAGGGCGCTCCCCCGAGAGTCACTTGGCGCGATCGGGCAACCTTCGACGCGCGTTACGTAAGCGATGCGGACGCTTACGTGCGAAAACCTGTTGTCGAACGCGCGTCCAGGGAAAACATCGCACGTGTGTGGTTGCCTTTCTAGAAAACGCGGCCACGCTTCGCGAAGAAATTCGCGTTTTACGACGAAAGCGACGGCGACGAGTCGTCCCGCTGCCGCCGAGCGAGACCGTGGCGTTTGCGATTTTCGAAGTGATAAATTTCGATTTCGTCGAGATAAATAGCGGATCGCGGGGACGCGCCGTTCCTGACAACATTCCGCGTTTAATCCGCGATCTGAATTACGGTATTAGACGTCGGATAAACGGCGGGATAAGGGGAACGTTTTAGGCCTAAAACATATATCGCGCGTATCAAGATTCAAGCTGGATTTATCCTGTTGCGCTATTATGGAAATTTAATTCTACGTTATTTCGCATTTAACGCATACATCTGTCTAATCGTGTCGCCAAATGTACACTGTTAAATTTGTAATGTTAAATCGAACCAAAAATTTGGGTCCTTTATAACCATTCCTGTAGATCGCCATTCCTACTCAATATTGTAGTAGTATATATGGATTACTACTACACTAAGAGCACAGTTTTTATTATAAATCAAGACACTTTTCAGGTTTAGACAAAATCATTAACATATAATATTTATTTTAAATGAAATGAAACAAGACAAAAGTTTATATTACAGTTC
>NJRQ01000930.1:0-14139 GCA_003063805.1 Aphaenogaster ashmeadi
TCCATATAATATCCACTACATCCGCGAGCAGTACACGGCACCACCACCAGATGGACGCGGAGTTCTAGTATTTCTCGTAAGTAAAATACCATACAAGATGGAATAAAAGACGCAGCATTATAAAAGTCTTCATCCATGTTTCAACGAAATGGTTTTTCGAAGATGAGTCCCTAAAATTGGGCTCCAAGGTGTGAAAGTAAATGAGATCAGAGATGTATTTTGACAATACAATTTCGTTCAGTTCTAAAGTTAATGCAGATACTTGATATTCTCTTGGTGATCATATGTAACAAAATGTATTGATATAGCTTTTATCACGTCCACCAATTTCATAAACGGATATACCATGGATGTCCATAGAATGTCCGAAGGACGTAAAACGGATGGCCTACGGATATCCTCAATATCCTTAAAGGACGTTACAGATGTCCTTCGGATATCCGTGTGCTGTCTGGGGTGTACCGATGTTTCGTAAATCGTATGTATAATGTATTGTAAATCGGTCGGTAAAGTCGGCTCTCGCGTCGGAGTTCGGAAACATGAAAAACACATTACAAAAATCAATTTAATAATAAATTATTATAAACAAATTATTAAATATTGACTATAGAGAGAAACTGATTACGCTAATCGATTCTACGAGAAAAATTGCAAAAGAAACACATATAACTTTTATTCTCATATAATTCATTTATTCTCCGTTTATGCAAAAAAGAATAATACAAGTCACGGATTATTGAAACTCGTCCCAGCCCATGGCTAGGCCTATGGATTTAGCAAAAAACAGTAACCATTGGAAATAGGACGGAAGAACACAAAAACATTATTGACATAATAAACACATTACAAAAATAAATTTTGCAACAAATTGTTATAAACAAATTATTAAATATTGATTGTAGAGGGAAACAAATTTTGCCAATCGATTCTACCGAAAAAGTTACAAAAGAAACACGTATAACTTTTTTTATGCCGAAATATTCAGTTTTTCTTTCTAACTTTTGTAGTACGCCAAGTTTTTCTACATCAGTTTAGTCATAAAGATCATTTTAATTTAGAGTTTGCAAGGAAATCCGCAGAATAGTGTAACTGTATGTATCATGCGATACTGAAACTATTTTTGAAGTTAGATGCTTGTCAGTTAAAAATATAAAGAATGTAACAAAGAATATTTTTTATAAACTTTTATTTAAAGGGGAAAAAGAATATATGGTAATTATTTAAATTAGGGGACACCGCGCCGATGGCCTTGACCTTGACATATGTTGTCAAGGACATGACCCTGAGTAACTTTTTCTTATGACTTTATTGGCGGACATTGTTTATTAAAAGTTATTAACAAAAAAGTTTTTCCCCGTCCACATGTGACTGTATCTACGTTTGCAACATTCCACACGAAAGGAGTTCCACCCATCGAGGGGGGGTGCGGGTGGGAGGCCTGTAGAAACCTAGATCCACCCCCACCCACCCCCGCTTACATGTGTACTGTCTATACACACACTGTATGCTCTGCTTTACCAAAAAAAGTGGAGCTCCCCGTATGGGGGGGCAATCTAGTCCACGCATACACATGTTGGCGGAGGTGGGTGGGGGTGAATCTAGGTTTCTACACGTGTACTGTCTGTACACACACTGTATGCTCTGCTTTACCGAAAAATATTTCCCAAATTTTTTTTCGGTAAAGCAGAACATACAGTGTGTGTACAGACAGTACACGTGTAGAAACCTAGATTCACCCCCACCCACCTCCGTCTACATGTGTATGCGTGTACTAGGTTTCGCCCTCCCCCCCTACGGGAGGGCTCCACTTTTTTCGGTAAAGCAGAGCATACAGTGTGTGTATAGACAGTACACATGTAAGCGGGGGTAAACAATATTTTTCAAACTTTTTTGTTAATAACTTTTTAATAAACAATGACCGCCAATTAAGTCATAAGGAAAAGTTACTCAGGGTCATGTCCTTGACAACATATGTCAAGGTCAAGGCCATCGGCGCGGTGTCCCCTAATCTAAATAATTACCGAATATATTTATATACACAGCGGATTTCGAACTAGTATCCAATTCCAAGAAAAAAACATAAAACATAGATTTTATATAATCTAGTTTCTTACCTAATTCGCTTATATACAGGGTGTTTCGGGGTTAAATGTCCTAACTTAAAATATGAACTTAGGATCTTAAAACAAGAAAAAATTTTCCTCTGGAGGTATGCAAAAAAATCCAATGGCGTCAAATCTGGAGAACGCGCAGATCAACCCACAGGCCCTGCATCAATCCATCGATCGGGATAATGAATATTTAGGCATTGGATTTTTTTACTTGGGGTGCTACTAAACAAAAAGTCTACGGAAAGGTGGTTATAATGACATTAATTCTTTATAAAGAAGAATTATTCAAGCATGTGAAACAATTACAGCTATTCAGTGCTGCTCTGCCACTGCTGCCGTGAAAGAAAGATACCAAGCCTATCTCAATGTTCAAGGTCGTCACTTTGAATACAATTTATAATTATGTAAAAATTTTTATATTTTCTAATAATAAAGTAGTTAAAGCACATTATTAAATTATTTATTATAACTTGATAACAATTTCATAAAATTTTATAATAAAAATGTTTAGATGTCAATATCTATTAAACAAAGCGTTTACGGGCATACCTCCAAAGGAAAATTTTTTCTTGTTTTGAGGTCCTAAGTTCATATTTTAAGTTAGGACATTTAACCCTGAAACACCCTGTATATTGTTTTTTTCCGTAACATGACTATTATCAAGTCATACTGTACATGCTTCATAAAAATATAATTTTCTCTCGAAAACAAATTGCAGCATTCCGCTTATTCTGTTTATATTGTATCATTACGCATGTATGCAAAGAATATATTATTGCCTCTCGTCACGTTGAGTTTTTTTCTTTGTGACGCGGCAACAATATGCGATAAGAACACGAATAAGAAAACAGAAAGTTAACAAGTTTATCAGATATCTTCTTATCTCACCAACTATGCTTTTAATTACGCGCTGATTATTACTCTATTATTATTATTAATTGATACAATCCGTTACAGTTTTATATACAGTTTTTACCTACAATTCATAAATAAATAAATAAATATATGTATATATATGTATATTAGGGTGGTCGTTAAAAAATAGATTTTTGTTGCCCTCCCCTAAAATGGTAGTAATTGATGAAAAAATAAAATCTGTGCAACCCTAAGGCTGTCAAGTCACGGGAAAGAGTGCCTCTCGAAGAAAGAAGTCTTAGAATTCGCGTTTTTCATTGTTTATTTTTTATAAAATTATATTTTATAAATAATAGTACTGATCAATTTTTCTTTAATTAGTCTGCTATTTTCTCCACTTTTTTAACTAATATTTCTTGTATTTTAAATGAATTGACATAGTGTATTTTTATATAACTAAAAAAAAACAAAAATAATTTTTTTATCAAAAGTATGGTTTTTGAAGTACCTACTTTTTCTAAGCATTTTTTTATCACAAACCTTCAAGTAAATTTTAAGATAACAAATTGATGTAAATCAGGGTCTAAATTATAGAGCAAAAATTAAATGGAAAAACGCGAATTCTCTAAGACTTCTTTCTTCGAGAGGTACCCTTTCCCGTGACTTAACAGCCTTAGGTTGAAATGACCAATCGCATTTGTTAATTTTGCATAACAACAAATGTGATTGGTCAATTCCAATGAAATAACCGGCCGGTTAAGTTAACCGGAGATGGTGAAATTGGCCCTGAATCGCGTGGATGCATACTGATTTGCAGATCTTTATTAATTAATTTCTCATTAATTATTGGAAAAATTGCAAAATAATAAAGGACTTTTTTATTCAGTTTAACCTGTTTTACTTACCCACGAGCAGTGTTATATCTATTATTAGACACTCTGTATATCGCTAATTATCTGGGCTGCGTTCCGATATTCACTGCCAGTACTGAAAATCTATCATTAACGTCACGTATACTATAGATTTTCAGTACTGGCAGTGAATATCGGAACACAGCTCTGATCGTACGAATGTGCGGTACATCAAATGTCACTGCGCAGACACAAATGAAAGAGAAAGAGATGCAACTATTATTTACTTGTTTTATTTTCTCTTCATTATTAGGAAAACGCTTATATTCTTACTATATTATAAGGAATATTGAGTACAGCATATCATTCCTGACATTTAACATGTACACGCGCGCACACACGTACGTATAGATATGATTATTGAAAAATGAGATGAATAATGCATTTTAATCAAGTTCGCTATTTCCTTCTTTTTATTCGGATATCTTTCTTTTATTCGGTTCTCTTACATAAAAACTTATATATTGATTTAAAATATTTTGGTATTAATATGATTAAACTATATATATAGCATAATATAGCTATAATATTCCAAAGATTGTGCGAAAAAGAAACAAGTCTATCGTACCCGCTTTCTCAGCTTGCGAAATGTGTAATAGACGTGGCGATTTTTCTCTCCCAACCTCAAATGCATGATGTGGATGTTTCGTAATGTTCGATTCTGAAATACTCAGCGCTCTGGAGATTTCCTCTTTTAATTATGAAGTGCCGAGGTTAAAGACCATGATAATGTTCCACAAACAATTGCTCAACTCGTCGCAGGGGGTTCTTTTATCGTAAATATATTAAGCAATATACTAAGCGTCACAAATGTTTATGCATTGCTAAATTTCGTGCACTTTTTGATCAAATGCATTACATTAGTAATACATTAATAAATCATAATTATGTTTTAAAAGAAAGAAGAGAGAGAGAGAGAGAATGCAATAATTGTAACAGTATTTAATATTATTAATACATCAATATTACTAACATTAAAAGTTATTACAATTTATTCAGGGTATTTAATACAAAATATATAAATAACATTTATTAACATTTCTATTTTAAAAAATATTGAAAATTAATCATAAAAATATTTAAAATTTGTAAATAAAAATAGTATTGTAAATAATATACTGTATATATAAATAAAACTTTTATAACATAATCCAGTTATAATATATTTTAAATATGTCGAAAAATTTCCGATTCTTTAATTGTGTCCGGTTTGTATTATTTTATTTATTATTTATAATATATAATAATTAAATATAATAATTAAAATGAATGAAAGACGTTTTTGATTCTATAAAAAAAAGTGGAATATTCGTTTTCTCTCTTCTATTTTTAATTTGTTTTAGTTATCTCGCGCATGTTACTTCATCTATCTATACTATAGATATATCTCCATTCCTTTGGCATGCCTTTCTATAATTTCTGCGCTTAAAATGAAGCAAACATATGTGAGATTTTAACGAGATGAAAAAGAAATAAATGAAAATGTAGAAAAGTACATATAAAATATATTTAACATAAATAGATGTTATATGTATTTATAATTTTTCTCTTGGTTTATATTTATTATTTATTATACCATTGTAATATTTATCTTGAATAATAAATATTTAATAAATTAATAAAAACTGAAAATATCTTTAACTCTCCGCGAACCATGCAGGGTTAAATTAACCCCAGGTTTTAAAACTGGACTGTATTTTTTTCAAAATATACGCAAGCGGTCTGGTTTTCCGAGTAGTTGGAGTTGAGACGTTGCCGCTTCGTGCCGCGATAGCAAATCAGTACGGCGTAGGACGTCATAGCGTTTTTTTATTCACCTGGTTTTTATTCACTTTTATTCACCTGGTTCGCGGAGGATTAAAAATGATACATAAGTCAGAGAAAAGGGAAGAGAAGAGAGTGTAGGAGGGGGAGGGAGAAAGGAAGAGGGAGAAGGGAGAGAGGGAAAGAGGGAGAGATTAAATAGATTTTACATAAAAGTAAAAATGAAAGTAAAGAGAAGAAAGAAATAAAATAGAGTCATGGAGCAATGGCAAAAAAAATATAAAAAGTTAAGAAAAGAAGTATATAAAAGTATAAAATAACACGATAAAAGAACAAAATCATTAGAATTTGGACTCTCTTTTCTTATGAAATCGGTATCGATGCATACATCATGCCAATGATACAGCTCTTATGCAATCTTGTCGATAAGCATATCGTAGGCCACATGGGCGAGCCTCCAGACACGTCAAAACGCGTTAGTGCGCACGCGCGTGTTTGCATCTGTATGAGTAATTTCGTCATTCCCAAGTCCCAAGTTTATAATTCGGCAGCGTAGATGCGAAACTGGAATATTATAATGTATCGATTTATATTACCGAGAATTCTCTAAAATCTTTAGCAATATGAAGATTTGGCTATAAATACAACCGCATTTAAAATAAAATACTTAAATACAAATAAAAGTTCACATTAAATATATAATAGCGAATGTGTGTAGATATATTATACATTAGTAAAATAAAATTTAAGTAAAATATATAATAATTTATACATATAAATTTTGTTGCATTATTAAATATATATATATATATATATATATATATATATATAATTCCCTGAAAGTAAACATAAAAAAATAAAAATATTTATATTATATAAATAATACATATAAAAAATTTCCCTCTATTAATATTATTATTGGTATTATAGGAAATAGTAATGTAAATTAATTTAATAACATATTATGTACATACCTTTACGAGGAAAAATGGAAGTTTTTTAAGAAAAAATATTATAAGAATAATGTCTACTGTGCTTTTATCACATTTTATTGTACATTATACTAAAATTGCAATTTTACAAAATAACTATTTAGAAGCAAAACTTCTTTTATTTTGTATATATGTATATTGAATATATTTATATATTTTGAATATATATATATATTTTTGTATACGTATTAATGACACATGTAAAATCAATCTATTTTATTAACTTATATATAAATTTATACATTGTATAGATTCTGTCTCTTATACACATCTAGATGTGTATAAGAGACAGCTTCTTTTATTTTGTATATATGTATATTGAATATATTTATATATTTTGAATATATATATATATTTTTGTATACGTATTAATGACACATGTAAAATCAATCTATTTTATTAACTTATATATAAATTTATACATTGTATAGATTATAAGAACATTGGATGGATCGACGATATCTTGATGCTTCATCGATCATAGAGCCGTTACTGACTGGCACCGATTTATTGACGTAACCTCGATAGAATACGCCCCTGACTTTGGTCCGTAGTCCATCTACTGTCTGGTTGCGATAATTTATAAATCCGATATTTCTCGTGATAACATAGCGAGAGAGAAGAAGAAAAAAGGGAGGAGCAGGGGGAGAGAGAGAGAGAGAGAGAGAGAGAGAGAGAGAGAGAGAGAGAGAGAGAGAGGAGAGAGATGACAATTTTGTTTTTCATTTTTATATAATAATAGTGAAAAATAATAAAACGCATTTCTTTAGTTTCTGTTAGATTTATGGACTTTGTATGCGTGTATAATATTATTTTAAAATATTTAAAAAATAAATAAATTTAATTACATATATAATTAAAATTGCATATCAATATAATTATCTATATATAATTATAAAAAACATGCATTTTAATTATGTAATTTTAATTTATATAAATTTATTTTCCACTTTTTATATAAAAAGACAATATTATATTTTATAATAAAAATTTTTTTATTCAATTACACTATTTTTTAATTTGTAGGAATAATTATTTTTTTTATATACTATTACTATATACTGTCTTTATGTAATTTTTTCTTTTCTCTTTTTTATTTTTTAGTTTATATGAAAGCATATAATTCTTGTGATGAAATATGAAATAACAATAGAAAAGTATATTTTATTTTTGTTCTTTCTCTCCATCATCATATAATGTAAATTAACATTCATAATACCTTGTTTTGCATCTTTTAAACTTTTAACAATCATAATACAGATTGAATACATATTATAGAAATAATTGATATAGCTAAATTATTTTCTATAAAATGAACAAATTAAAATAATTTTTTCCAAAAATATTAGTTATTATTATGTGTATCTCATTATTTTAAGCATATATTTCTTTTTAGTGTATTAATAAAAATATATATACCAATATCTTTATATTTAAGATATGTATATAACTTATAATATGTACATTATACATATTATACATATTATAGTACATATGTACACATATAGTACAAATGTACAATACATACATATATGTAATGCAGAGTAGATTATTTTAATGCAACACGTCAAATATTTCAGTTGTTTCTCATTTTAGCAGATGTTTCAATTACAAGCGTGACAGTTATATATAGTGGGATGCAAGAACTGTTTTAATGTATCATTTTGCATCAATCAATTATTTTATGTGCTCATTTATTTTATCAATTATTTTATTTCCCACTTTAAAAAAATGTTTTAAATAGAATTTTCACTGTTTTAGAAGTAAAACTATTAACGAATACGATATATATTTTGCCTACTTAAATGTAATTATATATTTTTACATGACTTAATTCCTTTTATTATTCTACCTGTAGAAATATTCAGGTAAACTCATCAAATAATGATTTATGAAATCTTTTATCCTAATACACTTTTTACATATTTTGACACACACACACACACACACAAAATATATATATAAATTAATAATATATGTAATGCTACATATATATTAATAATGTGTATATGTATCATTAATATATCTATATATATCTATATATATATGTGTGTGTGTGTATATATATATATATATATATATATATATATAGATAGATATATAATAGTACATATCATTAATTTTTTATGTTTTTTAAATAATCCTACATTACCTCTTTTTTGACATTTATGACTATCGAGAAATGTATATTACGCATTATAAATGTGACTTGGATGATGATGATATGATCTCAGTGCTATAATTCTTTGTCTCTCGGGCGACATATCTCCTACTTGCAAACACGATTAAATGAAATTCTCCTATGGGTCTTTATCACTTATCACTGTTTCGCACGGAACGCCGAGTGGGTTCGAGTGCCCGAATAAAAGACACGATCCTTTCATCGCAGCTGGATAATTGTGAGAAATGCGGATCGTGGATAGTAGTCTTACTCGTTTGCCGGCGATGCTGACGGTAAATAAGGCGTCTGTGTGAAATAGATAGCGGAAAGTAAGTGGACAAGCGAGACAGTCATATAAATAGAACAGCAAGAGCGACTAACGGCTTTCGGTATAAAATCCGTCCGATCACCGATTTCAATTTAATGCGAAAGTGAGTTTAATCAACATCACCGCTACCAAGTAGCTTTTACTTTCCTGAAAAATTCCGTCGTTAGTGCATATCGTTTCGCGCTACAGTGACTATTCGTTATTTTCTCGATGTTTGATTTGTTCGAATACTCTATCATCTAATTCCTCGAGCTTTCGCGAACTCGCTTTCGATAATCATTCGTGACTTAAAAAGTGCAACTTAACGATATGTGTATTAATTGATTTTCAAGCGTTTATTTTTTTATTGGGAACCTCCGGTCCTCTGAATCTTGATCAACCAGAGCAGCCGAATGATTTCAGCTACCAAGGACGTGGCATAACGCGTGTCAGAAGAGCACCAGTCACGACGTTAATCCTTAGCTGTTTTGCGGTCACCGTAGTGGACCTGCCCGGGTCGTCACGATTTTACGCTCCCCACTATTAATCGGAAGTCCAACGGTAACTCTTCTTATCGACCAATCGGACGGGTTGATCGCTGGGGCTCGTCTGTGGGCGAATACGTTCCACAATCACATATAAAGGAGACGTTTTGACGAACACTGGTAACATGCCACCAAAACTCTACGGTATCAGCTGGACGAATTTGACGCGAGTTTCGCGGCGATTCGACAGCAAACGGAGCCTCTCCATAAACTGCCGCTGTTCCACCACGGGCAATCTTCTCAACTTAATTTCGATCCATGCACCGAAGATCAACCGTTCCGCACACTTTTTCGCACCGTCTGTCTTCACGATCGAAAAAGCCCGCAGGATGCCGCATGCTGTCGATATCTATCACTCTCCGTAAGTACTTTCTTACTTTGGCTTTTTAATAAAGGTACAATAATCACCGCATAAATAACGCTGTTAATAAAAAAATATATATATAAGAAGAAGACAGAGAGAAATCGGACAAAGGACAATATTCAATCATATTTCTTTTACAAATGGCGGAGAAAAAGATGCAAAACAATAAGTTAAGAATGATGCAATGATATCTAATTTATAGCGATATTTTATCAGTAAATATTTGCAACAATGCAAATATATCTTCTTTTAAATTTTTTATAAAATATAAATATATGAAAATTATTATAAATATTACAAAAATATATTGTACGTATAGTAACTTTAAAAGGAAGGAGGGAATACATATATAATACAAATATAAACAAAATGATATATACGAAATATGCATATATACATCTAACAAAATACATATTTTACTATGTTTTTTTCAAGCTTTGAAATGCATCTAACAAATTTGCAATGAAGTAATGCAGTATATAAATTAAAATAGTTTTAAAGAAAAGTATGTCTGAGAGATTAAACATTAGTAAAAGAAATCTTTTAATTATTTACATTTACGACAATTGAGTTGAAGAACTATTGATGGTTCAGTATTTTCATTACAAAAAATTTAATTTTGAATAAAATATGATATACACAAGAAATCATAGATAAAAGAAAATATGGAGAATATCATATAACTATAGCTTTTCACCGTTACTTACTTTGTATCTTTTTTGCTTTATTATTCTATTATAAATTAATATTTTGCTTATTATAAAGCTCAAGAAACATAGTAGATATAGTGTTTCTTAAACATAGTGTTTCTTAAACATAGTAGAATACGTTTAAGAAAAAAAAAATATAAATAAAACAAGAAAATTTCGATTCTCTAAGCAAATTATGTACATTGAAACATATTAAAATCGTCGTTTTGAATATTCTTCCGCAATTATAGGAAAACGTTTTCAAATAGTGATATTTACATGAGGCGTACTATATGTACATATGTAATGTAAAAATCATTAGATTAAGATGTTTAATCTAAAAGTTTCTATAAATTAAAACTTATCTATAAACATGAAGAAGAAAGTCATTCTTTATTTAAGTTTATATTGACTTTATAATTACAGAATTTTAATTTGAATGAGAGATCACACGTATGCGCGTATTCATACGTGTGCATGTCACAAAACATTAAAAATTATAATATATTAAAGTTAAAATATAATTTTAAAAAATATCATTTGATTACATTTCTGTTAAAAAAATTAATTACAAATTTTACTACTTTATTTTACTACTTTAATTTTATTACTATAAATTTTACTACTTAAATTTTAATACTTTAAATTAATCATTAAATAATTTGTTGACGGAAAAATATAACAAATATATAACATTTGATATATTTGCAACAATCAAAATTATGACTCATTTTTATGTATGATATTATCTTTGTTTAACATGTTATGAAATTATATTTTTTCAGAATTCCGAGATTTATCGTAACTCACGCAGCAAAAAGTCCATCGATCAAACATGGATTTGATTATATCGGCAAAATACCGTTATTAAATGCATGCACGGTAGAGATTTCATCCAAACTTCGCTATTACATCGAAGAATGCGCTTCGCTGTGCAGTCCTAAAGACATTTATGTATGTAATGGTACAGATGTCGAGTATATGCAAATGCTAAAAATTCTTCAGAAAAGTGGAACTATCGAAAGCTTGCCCAAATATGAAAATTGGTAAGTCTAATATTTCATATATTTAGCGAACACAAAGTTGCAATTATTAGCCTTGTTCGCGTTGCTTGCACTCCCTAGTATTTTTTGCTCCTAAAGCGAGATAGACATACGAGTGGGCGTTGGAGAGAAAAAGAAAGAGAAATACAAGTATACGGAAAGTGCGAGCAACGCGAACAAACCTATTATATTATACAATGTCTAAATGCGTATATATGAGTTTAAATCGTTTAATGTAATAAAACTTAGAAATTAATAATGAAAATGTAAACTTTTGCAAAAAAAAATTTTAATATAATTTTTGGAATTAGGAGAATATTATTTATTTTCATACATGACAGTGTAAAGCTAGAAGAAATGGAAAAAATTAATTGTACATATCCATTTTAACCAAATCAATTTTAACTACAATATGTATCATAATTATTTAATTTTGAAAAAGATGTTTTTGTGTGAGATTTTTTTGTAATAAAGTAGATGAAATGACCCGCTCTTCTTGAACTATGAGAACAGGAATCACCTAGAGATTATTCTATTCTAACTTATTTCATTAATTACACCGTTCCAAATAATTTCTTTTTGAATCCAAGAAGAAAAATAGTTCGTAATATTTTCTGCTGTACAATTCCGAATCTGCAAGATGCTCCATCATAATTTTGAAAAAGTTTAAGTTAAAATAGTAAAAAAAGACTATTTTTTATTACATTTTACGATTACAGCATATGACATTTTGGAAATATTTTTGTTTAGAATAAAGCATATTTGCAAACTTCCCTGGTAGAAATGTATGCAGTTTTCCTAGACACCCTTCCAGTTACTGTCTAGTATTACTGCATTCTCATTAGTTGTAACAATACTGCGTAGGAAATGGACAAGAACTTAATAGAGTTTTATTCAGTGGCTGAAGCAGTTTTCCTGGTAAAAATATGTGCAATTTGCGTAGACACCTGCCCAGTTATTGTCTAGTATTAATAGATTATTATTAGTTAAAATACTGAGTATAGGAACTGGGCAAGAACTGAACAAAGTTTCATTGAGTTTATTGTATAATATGTCGGCCGATTCTTTCCAAGACATTGTAATTTATTTTCAGTTTTATAACGTGCACGTATTATACAATCTGCATAAAATTAATTTGAAAGATTGATTTATAGTGTTAAAAGATCTTAAAATTGCGTGAAAAATGAGTGAACGTGTAGAAAAACATAGAGCAAGGAAAAGGAAATTGGAGGAAATAAGGAATATGAGAAGACAAAATTTTGTGGCAGAACTAAGGTTAAAGTTGCAAGTGAGCAAAAGACAACAGGGGAATATATTAATAATACAGATTTTTATTGCGATGAGAACACATCAGACTATTCTGATGATAATGATATAACTAAAACTAAAACTAGTTCTTAAAAATAAAATTTTTTGAAGGAAGATGTAAAGATGTGTTCATGACATATGCAATCCGAATATAAGAATAAGATCAATAAGAGTCATAGTGCAGAAAATCTTCGGTATGTAATATATATTATGCTACTTTTAGTACAATATATATTACGCACGAAAGATTTCCTACACGACTCTCATTGTCATTAGCCTTCAAATTTTACATTTAGCAAGCATGCACAAAATATGAAATATTACTAGGGCAAAACTGCCCATTTCATGAGCAGCAGGCTTGCTTATTAATCAATTTAATAGTCCATTTATTGTCCTGTTTTTGTTCAGTAAATGGGTTCAGATTTGCGCATCTTTTGTGCGCAGTAACTGCAGGAAAAGCGTTACATCTTGATTCGGATCCCAAGTAGTTTTACTTCTCAGTTACTAGACAGAAGTTAATATAACTGTCCCCCCAGTAATTGCTCAAAAAATGCGTGACATTTCTACCCGGGTTTCAGTCTTCAAAAGAAATAGATTTATTGTAAAAGTTAAGGTTAATGATATTTATGATTAAAATATTGGATTTGTTACATTGCGGAACAACTATAAATTACAGTAATTACACTACAAATAATCTATTTAACATTTTTTAATTGTTTATTCAAATTAAAAATTTTTCATGTAACTGCATATACCTGAGATCAAAATTAACAAATTCTGAACTGCAAAATTAATGTAATAATTTCAAAAATTAAAAAATTTTAAAATTTTTGTAAAAATTTATAATATATAGGGATCTTTTAAATTATTGAGTATGAATCTCTAATGTTAAAATTGACGAGTATAATATAGCGTTTGGAATAGTATCCCAGATAGCAAAATGCTAACAGTATGCCAGCAATATATCGACAAATCCGATCATGATTATAGAGCAGATTCCTATCCACTGGGTTCTCTTTAACCCAGATAACCAAGCGTGAAATAGCATTTTGAGCAAACTAATGCATTGCATGTGTTGTTATATATTTG
>NJRQ01000931.1:5851-17156 GCA_003063805.1 Aphaenogaster ashmeadi
TTCTTTCTTTCTTAAGGGTTCCCCCCTTAATTCTATTCAAAGGCGAGTTCTCACGTTCTATTCTTTAACCATATCTTGTTTATATCCCTTATATGTCATTTACATGTCTTAATACGTGTTCAGGTATTTGTCTTGGTTTATTTGTTGCCCCAGGTTTTCTTAACACGCTTAAATTCAGATGTTTTTACGATTATTGCTATTAAGCTGGTATCTTTATGTATTTTCAAGCGACTTATTGTACCACTTTTTACACGAAATTAAAGGACTATTAATTTCTCAATTCTAACTCTCTATTCCCTACTAATGCGCTTTTCTTTGAGTTTCAGACTTCCGACGAGGTTTGTACTAAACAAACTTTTTAATAAAAAACAAGAGCGGGCTAAAACCTTCGAAAGGTCACTCAGGAGGGTGACCTTGACAACATATTTCAAGGTCATTGGAAGGGGGCCCCTTTTGTCAAGGTTTACCCAAAACATGCATTATAACTTATATCATTTGACAATGATAACACAAAATATTGAAATGATGATTTTCACTAATATCAAGGACATTCTCCCTGATCTAGAGAACCTCAAGGAGAGAGAAGCGACAACTGGTCATGTGAACTATGCCAGCCAATCACGGAAATACATCCATCTTCGTCTGAGAAATATGTCGCATCTGTTTTTCGCATTGGCGTCGCAATGGAAAATGAGCTAATTTTATGCCAGCCAATCACGGAAAGCTGAGTTGTCGCATCTCTCTACTAGAGGATCTCTACCCTAATCCTATTTGAATGTTTGAAAGAATACTTTCTTGAGCCATAAGTCTATAGCAAAAGGAGAACTGATATCGAGTAGCAATTGAAAAAGCAATATTCTTCCTTGACATGACAACATTTAAAATTTTTTTGAGAACTTTATGAAAACCTTCAAGCCTAATAACAGATAAAGGAACAAGTAGTCCATATTGCATCATGACTCTTGCATAGTAAATAAGATTATGGTGTTTTGGTTTCAAATGCTGCTTTGTGCATTTCATATACTGATTATGATGTTCTTCAACTAATATTTTGAATGTAGAAACAGATTCCTGTGATATTGATTTACTGAAGACAAATTCTATTATTTCTTTTAACAATAAGTACAATTTCCAAAATTGATCTTTATATGATTTCACGTTATGTCCAATAATTACTGCAAAAAGTTTACAAAAAATTAATATTTCTGAATCTGTCATTTTAATCTTGTTTTTTGCTGCAAAATCATCTGCAATACATGGTGGTTTGTTTTGTACACTAGGGCCATAATCAAACATTTGCAGGCTATAATTGAGACCTGATAAAGTAAAATCACCAATCTGAATAAAAAGATTTGTTATTGATATCATATCGTAATGAGCGATACCTTCTAAAATATCATAAATGATATCAACATAAGCATTGTCTATAACATGAAATGAAGAGATTGCATTGAAGATACACTCCTCTTTGATTCCACTGAGTGAACTGTTTGCTAAAGTTAAGTCCACATTATACGATGCACGTGTTCTAAAAATAGATTCATCTTCAAAACAAATAGTCTGAGAAATAGTACGATAAATTTTGCAAAATCTACATGTATGGTTAGCTCGGAAACTTTCAACAAATCCATACATAGCATGAAAGCCTAAGTTATCGCCTAATAGTAAACCTAGCACAAAATAAATTTTATGAAGATTCCTATTAACAGTAATTGTTATTCCAACATGTTCTAAAAAATTTAATTCCTCAATTAAAGGTGCAAATGTTTGTTTATTTCCAAATGTTTTACGATCTTGTGTGTTAAACAAGAGAGCTAAAAAGATATTTTCCAACCGAGATACACATTCAGGCGGCACAAACATGGTATATAACAATATACTCCTCCAAGAGAAGTACAATGGGATCCTAATGGATTGTTCACTTTCCAATCATCATAATATACTGTGGGGGCCGTGTATGCTCCTATAAAGCGGCAGCCCGGCACCACGTTTGTTGCTGCGAGCGCGCTTTCTCGCGATAGTACTTGGTCGCACGGATAACAACATATAAACAAATTCGGCAAGAACATTCTAATGGCCAGACGTCGGGGCCAGACGTTGGCACACATAGTGGAGTCACCATCCTACTCAACACAACCAACCGTGGATGGTATTTTTGGGGAAGACATTCATACTCCACTTTCCACCTTCCACTTCCATCTCAAAGATACCATACCCCCAAAATACAAACAATGGGTAAACAATAGCATCATCTCCAAAGCTTTTTGTTTTCTCACGCCAAAGTTTGGACTGAATAAAGTTTGTAATAGTATCTGAATCTTTGAGCGAGTTAATATAAGACATTGTGGCAGTAAAAGCATTGGACAATTCAAAAAATTTTTATGATATTTGTCTTAACCCTTTCGCGCCTCGGGGATATATGTATATGTCCCACCTACGAAAAAATTCATAACTTTTTCAAATAATAATCTTTTGATAAGCGGCTTGGCTTATTTTATTCATAAGGATCAACACTACTATCGGAAAAAAATTATGAAACATGTCATTCAATTTTTATTATGAAAAAATGGGTCAAATTTTAAGCAAAAATGGAATTTTGGGGTAAAAAATATTAGTCGCTCAATCACTAACTTCGAAGACGGAATAAATCCAGATAAGTTGGTTTTGAGGGTTTTTCAGGTTGCTGATCAAGAATCTGGTATCAGATTTTTAAAATTAAAATAGCGGATTCAATATGGCCGACAATAAACGAGAAAATTTCTGAAGAATTTGTTTAAACAAATTGTTATAAACAATTACTTTTCAATGTTTTTTTGGTAAAAAATCTTCTATCATGAATCTGAAAAAGATTCCGTAGTCCTTTTTCTCTTACCGCTCCTGAATTTCCCGGGGGCGTTAAAGGGTTAAATATATAAAATAACCGCAAATATCTTTTACATGTTCTACAATATTTGTTCCAGTATTTTTACGTATTCTTTTTTTACCTATGCAATATTCAACAGAAGCTATATATAATTACCACAAGATTTCAAATATTCCATACGTTGATACTCGTTTTTAAGATGATGAAAAGGATTTTCTAGTGTCTCAAACATTGATGTGATATTTTGTGTTGTTATATTATCACAACCAAGTGTGATAATATAACAACACAAAATAATAGCAAATGTGAAAAAGAATTTTTAGGAATCGCTATAATTTCTGAAATCATATATAAAAACATATACAAAAAAGTTCCGTAAATTAAACAAGATAAATGATATTAAGAAGACCGATGATATTAAACAAATATAAATATAAATATAAATATAATATAATAAACCTAATAGTATTAGGCACCAAGACCCGCCGTGACCGATAAAGGCTTTCTTTCATATTTATATTTGTTTAATATCATCGGTCTTCTTAATATCATTTGTTTAAAATACGTCGCCTGAAATATGACGTTCAAGCAACTTATATTTGTTATTGCGAGAAATATCACCACATGCCTCGATGGTCGAATTGGTAGGACGCCCACACGGATTGTTGGGAGATCCAGGTTCGAATCCTGGTTGAGGTGTTATTTTTCGCAATAAGTTCTTTACAGTTTTTTCGGGGAATGGGGGGATGGGAGGATCTTATAGATGCTAGTGAGCATCAAAAATTAAATTGCCCGTCAATTTAATATGTGAATTAATTATTCCGGCTTCATGTAAGGACTGTGTTTCAAGACCGACGAATATGCGGCGCGCAGTTCGCATGAGCAGGAATATTCACAAAAATAATTATTATTAGGCACCAAGACCCGCCGTGACCGATAAAGGCTTTCTTTCATATTTATATTTGTTAAACAAGATAGTTTAAAAATATTTTCTGCCTAATATTATATCTAAAATTTGCGCAATAAGAAATCTTTTCGAAATTAAAGAGTTTACGGAAAAAGAAAAACGAGAAAAATATTTATTGTGCTTGAATTGTATAAATTTTTTCAACATTAAAAAGAATCTTTTTAACTTAACTTTTCGTGAGATGCGAGAAAGTCGCAAATGTTCCCGAACTTATGAACAGTATAGTGTATGTTTATGAATTTTTTTATTAAACTGCTTTAAGTTCTATCTCTAAAATTGATCTTTTTTATGTATTACAGGACATCCTGTATTATATTTCTTTTCATATCTTTTTTTCTTCTTAGCTTACTTTCTAATAATTCACTAGAGCATGTAATGTGCTTTCTCTACAAAATGAATAAACATTCATAGATGATTTATCAAAATTGATTAACCAAATTTTTAAAAAATAATTTTTTACTGCCTTTTGTATCTTTTTTAACCAAAATACTATTTTTAATTAAATTTAATTTTGCCGTTGCGCGAGAAACATTTTTTCGGCGATCAAAAAAGAAATTTACACAAATCTATTTGTTTGGCTTGTTAACATATAACGATCTATACAGAATATTGTAATAAAATTATTTTTAGAAACTTTTCATATTAAGTATCTCATGATTAATATAAATTTGAAGTTTAGATGGACCAGATTTTTTAAATAAATTTCTTTATATTTGTGTTTGTCCGTTTGTAATACGTCTGTAATTATTAAACGATTTCGAAAAACGAGTGTATAAAACAAAGTGATGCAAACAACAAGATTGATTTACAATATGTTGGTAGGTACAGAGTTACATAAGCGAGACCAAACGGAAGCAAGCAGAGATATTCGATTACAAGAAACGTTTCGTAGACGTTAAGACAAAGTACCGTCAGCATCAATGCTTATTTGAGGCTAACCGTGCGGAATGGTTCAAGGAATCTGCGCAACAGAAGCCCAGTCGAAGCACAAGAGGAGGTATGAAATTTAAAGAGCAAGCTGAAGATTACAAATTATCAGGGAAGACATTCACATCTTGGATTGATAATGTTAGAAGCGAGAAAACATACAATAAAAAATTTTTAAAATACGTTAAATACGTAAAATACGTTAAAGTAGAAATATTTTTAAATAAAATAACATTTGAAATCAATAGAACAGACTTTAAAAATACTGAAGAATCTTCTTTTATTTCATTAATCAATAACTAATCTAGAACTGAGTTAGTATCTAATTAAGACCAAACACAAGCTATGTGACAGCTGACGAATTAAAATAAACATTTGCTATCACATATTAAAGTTTAACAAAATTAAAATCTTTGATATATTTTAATACTATGACGATTATTTTAAAAATAAAATAAAAGAGTATACTAAAATTATTTATTTTTATGAAAAAAAACTACGTTGCAAGAATAATTTTAGTTGTATTTAATATTTTTGACATATTATTTCACGTCTCACTTCCCTTTTCTACCGCTATAAGTTAAATCGTCATTGTGAACGCGGACTTGGTAATTGAGGCATTATGATGGCTTATTATTTTTGATTAAAATATTAATCTTTAATACGCACAACTACTACCAAGTAACCAGAATGCGCAGTTATAAATTATGCCCTTGTTTCTGCATATCGAAATTTTCTCTATTGTATATATTGCTGGTATTACAAACACATCATCCCAGAAACGCAGGCAGACTTCAGACGAGGAAGAAGCACGATAGATAATATCTTTATACTAAACTACATCACAAACAGAGAATTAATCAACAAGGGAGGAAAAATCTACGCCTTCTTCGCGGATTTAAGCGCCGCATTTGACAAGGTGGACAGAGAAGAACTGCACAAGGTAATGGAGAGAAAAGGAATCAGCCAGAAGATCAGGAAAAGAATAAATGAGATCTACCAGGAAACGAGGAACGTCGTCAGAGTAAACGGACACACAACGAGCAGATTTTGGACAACTAAAGGAGTAAGGCAAGGATGCCCCTTGAGTCCAACGCTCTTCACGCTGTATATGGCAGATCTGGAAGAAAGGATGAGGAAAGGTCAAGCAGGAGGGATAGTGATTGGACGAGAAAAAATATGGACACTTGCCTACGCAGACGACCTGGTACTACTAGCCAAGAGCCCAGAGGAGCTTAAGGAGATGATAAGCAGATTCCGAAAATATCTAGAAATGAAAAAACTGACACTCAACGCTGAAAAATCCAAAGTTATGATCTTTAAAAAAGGAAGGAGCAGGAAGAAGATGGAAGAATGGAGATGGAAAGACTGGAGGAAGTCAAAGTATTCAATTATCTGGGGTTTCACTTCCAAAAAAACGGAGGACTTGAAACGCATATAAAGGAAACTGTTAAGAAGGCAACGATAGCAATGGCACAAGTATGGAGTATAGGACAGAGGAAATTCAGAGAAAGTGTGGATAGGAGAATGAAAATGTTCAAGAGTCTAGTGGAAAGCATTCTTTTATATGCAGCGGAAATATGGGGATGGAGAGAAGAAGAAAAGGTAGAAAAGTTGCAAGAAAAATATATAAGATGGACACTAGGACTGGATTTCAACACACCGGCATATATAATACGAGAAGAAATGAAAACTGACAAAATAAGGATAGAAGCGGGAAAAAGGGCGATGAGGTACGAAGAGAAGACGAAAAAAAGGCAGATAAACAAAATAATCGCAGAATGCTGGAAGGAGATACAAAACAAACAGGAAGGGAAGAAAACAAATTGGGAAAAAATAGGGACCAATACTATAGAAAAGTTAGCACCGGCACTAGGGTTAGCGGGAAACGAAAGCACAGAAAGAATGAACACAGAAGAAGAACTAACAACGATGGATCGGAAGGAGCAAAGAACCGAGCAAGAGAAAAGGATAAAAGAAGGAAGATACTGCACCAGGTACAAAGAGCTGTGTACAGAACAGATCCCAAGGTATCTACAAAAAGAATACAAGGGAAGAGACCAGAGAATGATAGCAAGGTTTAGATGCGGGAACGAGGAGGAAGGAAACAAGTACTGGAGAAAAGAAGAAGAAAGAGTATGCAGAATTTGTGGCGAGAAAACGGAGACGCTAGAACATCTGAAGACCGATTGCGTAGAGTCTCTAAGGGATCACAGAAATATCAAAGACATCTTGAAAGACACAGGAGAGGGAGCAAATTGGCTGAGGAAAGTGACAAAGTACAGGAAGGACCGAAGAAGTGTATCAAATCCAGAACGTAACTAGTAGCAAGAAATGTAATAATTGGAAATGTTTTGTAAGATTCTCAACATTAAGACATGTAGCACCCCCTTTCAAGGCCGAAAGGCAAATGAAATAAACAGATATAATATATATATATATATATATATATATATATATATATATATATTGCTGGTATTAATTTTCTATAATTCTAATACGACGCACAATCTCTCGTATTTGACTAAAATATGTATATATGATGCATATTCATAAGCTAACATTGCACCGCATTTCTCGGAGCTAGTCAATAAATATAAAACTTCATATGTTATTTAAGTAATACGTTCTCTCTTCTGAGATAGATGCAAACTCGCTATCTCCTTTCGAATTTATAAATTTAAGAGGAGAACTATTTATGCTTCCTTATTAACAGAGACAGACGCTCTCTTGGAATATTAATGTTCCGCAGAGACCGCAGTTCCGCCGCGATTCCTCATGATTCGCACAACTCGTGGCGACAAGACGCTTTTGAACCGCTCGTAAGTCATTAATTTCTCGCCGCTACTGCTCGTTGGATGACGCTCGCGCTTTACGGTCAGATTAGTTCAGGCCAATTTAATATGCTTTCGCTACTGCCTCGATCAATTTCACGTTAATCATTTATTTAGCGGACGCCCGGCAAGGAATTATGATCGAGCCGCATCGATGCAACGATTTTCAATTATGTGCGCATGAATTTCCGGATACACAAACTCGGTAAAATAATTAATTCGCAGGAGTTACAAGCACACTACCTACGGCGCAATTAATATCTACATGAATTAATATTTCTCATTTATACAAAATAATTTATTCATTCGCACAAATTAATTTATGGTACTGTTAATTAAGCCATTATAACTTATGTTCTAATATTTTCAGATGACGGATATTAGTCAATCAAGTTCGTAAAATGCAAACAAATATTAGACTTTTGCCTATCATCTTTTATTATTTATAAATTGTTTTTATTTAAACACAATTGTTTAAACATAAATGACGTATTATTCTAGCACATACAGCAATATTAAGTATGGAATATAGATAGGATCGATTAGATATTAATTTAGTCCATTAATTAATAATATTGTTAATTAAGCCATTATAACTTATGCTCTAATATTTTCAGATGATAGATATTAGTCAACCAAGTTTACAAAATGCAAAAAAATATTAGACTTTTGCCTATCATCTTTCATTACTTATAAACCGTTTTTATTTAGACATAATTGTTTAAGCATAAATGACGTCGTATTATTATTATTCGTCATATTATTCTGGCGCATACAGCGATATTAAGTATGGAACATGTACACTACCGCTCAAAAGTATTTGCCTCCTTTGTCTTCCTTAATTAAATGATAGAAATTCAAAAGGTTAATGAACAATTTTAAGAGTAGACATTGAATGTAATAATAATGTTTAATAGATGGAAAATTTTCATTCTACATATATAAAGAAAATATATAATATAATAGAATTAAAATATAAATAAATAAAAAAATTCATGTAGAAATTGCAGTGGGCAAATATTTTTGAGCGGTAGTGTATACAATTGATTAGATATTAATTTAGTTTATTAAAACCATTTAATATTTCACCAATAATCCAGTGCTTTTGTGATACGCCCTATAAAATATTAGGAATTGCAAAACAATATTCGGATTATTGCAACTATTTATTCGATACATCGATAAAGTACATGAGGAGAAAAGTGAATTTTAATTCATCGGCAGCGAAACTAATACATTTTACTCGCGCAATGCAATAAGGACAAAAATTATTCTCGAATTAAAATATCTCCATTTATTTAAAATTCTATTGCCTGTCTCAATTATACTTTAAAGTGCTCACTTGGAATTTGAATAAGTAAAACATAAACGAAATACAATGTACAAAGTAATATAGAACATTATACAACACTCTTTATTTTCTTCATTAGACGTAATTCTTTCTGCAGAACGTTGCATATGACTTTGTCTTGGTTGTCACACATTTGGAGATTCTATTTTGTTCTAACTACCATATATTAGAGTGTGTATACAGGATATATAGAAAAATATCTGTAGTTTTTTAAATCGAGTTAGTTATCTAGGAAGATGAATCGTTTTTACATCGTTTCTGCATTGTTACGTTTATTCGTTGACAGCTGTTTAATAAACAGCGAGCGACGGTTAAGACTTTTTGAAAATTACTCAGCGTTATGTGTATTGACAAGGTCAAGGTCAAGGTCATTGGCGGGGGATACACTAATGTGAATTTTTCTTTCTTTTCAAAAAAAGTAACTGTAATGGTAATGACATTAAAAGTAACGCGTTACTTCCGAACCCTGGTAATTACACATCTGTGGGCACGAGTGCGACTGTCTGATCATAGCGCGCAACGACTACTTGCGCGACAGGATCGTGTCTGACTAGGAGGTGACCTTTTTTACTGCGCGTGAGTATTTCTACTGCCTCATTGTCTAAGCGCAATAGAACGAAATAGGGAAAAGTGGGTTAAGACGGATTCTCTAAACGGAAAACGCTATATCATTTATGCTATTTAGAACCAATAGTTCAAATTTTACATAAAGAAGCTTGAAGTGTGCTTCTAAGATAAGAATATTGAATTTACAAAATTTATCTAAATTTAATTTTTATTAAACTTTTGACAAAACTTAATTTTGATCCGTTTTATCCTAAGTACAAGATAAAACGAATCATTTCTTGAAGTAAAACAGACAAAGTGAAAATTAACTGATTAATTTAAAATCGAAATTTTGTATTATATATAAAGCATTTAAACAAATAAAAATTTAACATTTAAATGCATAAAATTAAAATATTAAAAAATTTAAATTATAGAATTATTTATCTTTACATTTTTTTTTGCAAAAAAATTAATGTTTATACCAATGGATAGCTGTCAAAATTCTATACATTTTGTATTTTTATGAAATTAAGCTATCATGCTTCGTTTAGAAGTTATAGTCAAAAAACGAAAATTTGGCCGATCTTCAAGGGCTGATTTCACCTCTTAAACGTGTTTGGTTGCCGATAAAAAAAATACGTATCGAATATTTTGACCCCCTCTACAAACCCACCAAATTTAATTAAAATCGGAGAGGGACACTTGGGAGCCTTTCATTGTGAGATCATTTTTCACAATTCATACATAAAATCCAATTTTTACAAAATTAAAATTCTACAACATTACATTTATACTATAATAAATACTATTTTAATCGTGGTTTAAAATATTAGAAAAAATGCATTTTTATTCTATATTCGAATTTTATTTTATATCGGACCTTTTTACTTCAAATGACAACACAATTTTATAATTATTATATTTCAATTAGTACTAAAATTTTTATTTAAATGTAGTTTTTTACAAAATGTTATCTTTAGATATCCACAAAAAAAGAATGTGAACAAAAATTTAAATATATTATTTTTTGCGAATTTAAGTATTCATCAAAATATACGGTTGAAAAATTAGATTTCATGATCTTATTCGTAAAATTTAATGGTTGTTAATAAATAATTCAAAATAGACTCAACGCATACAATACAACTTTTAGACAGTTGTAAAGCATTAAGAAGAAGATTAATTTTATATTTATCTAATAAGAAGTAATATCTACTATCACAAGTATTTACTAATATGATCTAGTAACTGGACTATTTTACTCCGGGATTCGCTTTCCTCTATGATTATACAAGCGCAAAATGTAAATAATTCTTCATTTTCCATAACGTGGCAATATTGGATTCCTTTTCTATTTACTGATTACGATTGATATATTACAAACGAATTTATGAAATAATATTTGTCGATATATCATTATAAACTACTGAAAATGCAATACATAAATTAGGTCACGTATGCAGGTCGATATTTAAAGTTAGCGTTTAACTACGTTCGCGTCGTATAACGTCGAACATATTAATTAAATAAACATGTTTTGCAAGAGCTATGTGCAAGCATCGATCACTGTGACTTCACGTTACAAACAGAGGAAATTAATTAACCACTATGGTGAACCATACAGGAACTTTCGAAAGAAATCATACAAAAGCTAATAATTCATTATGGCGTTGTTTTATATGTTTTAAAAATAATAAAAGACATGGATCACGTTATCGTTGTGTAATACAGGGTGGGCCATTTTAATCAATCCACGCGAATATCTTTTGAACAATGCATTTTAGAGAAAAATATTTCATGCAAAAGTTTTTTGA
>NJRQ01000931.1:26390-42277 GCA_003063805.1 Aphaenogaster ashmeadi
TTTAAAATATACTTTTAAATTGTAATTGCGCACTAATTACCGCGCTGTACTCTCATTGCCTTATTTTTCTTTATATTTTCCTATATTGAGAGTCTTATATGGTTATTTTTATTTGATATAATAATTATTTATTGTAACAAAATAATAATTTTCCTCAAAATTATTATTTCGAAGAAAACAATCATGAAAGTATTAAAGAATAAGTTTTATTAAAATATGCTCTCTAAATTTCTTGGAGTGAAATCTCACTCCAAAGAGTGAAAACACTGCCACTTCGAAATTTGAGTGGCAGTGTTTTCACTCGCTTGGAGTGAATTTTCACTCAATTCACTCGAAAAAATTTAGAAAGTGTACATGCATTTTCTTCAAAATTATTGATTAGTTACAATAAATTATTTAGTTACAATATTAAATAATAATTTTCTTCAAAAGTATTGTAACTAAATAATTTATTGTAACTAATCAATAATTTTTAAGAAAATGCAAGTATTTTAATAAAACCCATGCATGCCATATGTTAAACAACCACTCGATACCTTCAGCTGGACGCGAGAAAAAACTCTACTGTTGTTCCGTATTCAAGGGGTTAAAAGAGCAATATTTTTAATACTTTCACGATTGTATTCTATACCAATATCACACATTCAATACTGTTCGTTCTCTGGGTTAAAGCTCACTTATTTATACATTCAGCTGCAGATTATATGGATTACGCGACGAATAGCTGGAAAAAATCGATCGTGCGCTGATGAAGCGCTGTATAAATAATTCTATTATAGTCGATTATTTGCATAAAGTTTACAGCAGTGCTGCAAGCATCGCACTGAAACATCAGCTTTAAAAAAGAGGCACTTGGAACAGTCACCGTTCACCGATTTACTTTGACAAAGACTTTTAAAAGAAGTATACATTCGGCTTAATTCTTTCAATTTCAGATCCTCTATTAAAAAGGACGTATAACATTTTCTGTAATATTGTTACGAGTTTGTCTATCAACTTTAAGATCATTAATTCACGTGTTTACCCTGTGGGTGGATAAAGTTCTGCTTCGAGAAGAATATAACGAGCAGCATGTCGTCTTTGCTGACGTGTACGTCATTCTCGTTTCGTTTTACCACTTTTTAAACATGATATCCCGGAAAATAACGAGCCGGTCTCTTAAACGTTAAGTAAAATGTGCACATTATCGTGCAATCTACGGAATGATTAAACATGAGATTTCTTACGTTGTCTCTTTTTTGATTATACAGAAAAGGATATGATTGTAGTAATATTATTCATGTAGCAATTGAAATGAAAAAAGATGTACCGAGTACTTTTCATTTAGAAGAAAACGGAAAACAGTGAAACAATTATACTCATCCGCTAAAAACCGTTTTGTGGACATATTTTGTCAAAAAAGTGATTTCTGTCTCCTCAACAATTTCTCTCATTCTTCGAGAACTGAATTAATTAACTATTGTATAATTATTAATCTATTTGCGACAAGCAAGATGATCGGTTTCTTTCATTAACCCTTTCTCACTACTCCCATAGAATAAGGGAAAAAAATGAAACGAAATCAATCAATAGCCGAAATAAAAGCAACAAAAATTGTTATTAATGCTGCAATAAATATCAATTTTTCATCATATTCAGTCCATTTGAAAACATTAACTTTTCTTTTTTTTACATTTTTTAATAAATACGTCTAAGGGAGCACAAATAATAAAATCTTGTGATTAAAAGTATTAATTCAAAAGTGCATATATAAAGTATAAAATATATAAAAACAGAAAAATATATAGAGTTAAAAATAATGTATAAAAGTATATACAAAAATATTTTCTTATTTATTATCTTTCTATTATTGTTTGCTATTATTTTCGTTACATCATTCATAGTTATTCCTAAATGAAGAAAAACAGAAGATAATCATGGATCATTTTGTAAACATAATTATATTTTAAGTGTTGGTATCATTCCGTAAACTTATCTTGTATTACATTACTTGTATACCTATTTTGATAAAATAATAGATATTTAAATTCAATGCGACATATCAAAGACAAGCGCATTTGACTCTATTGTTACTGAATTTGCGAGCATTCTTTTATGCGATTTTAACGGGTGATAATATTTGTTTACAGTTTACTTGTGTCAGTTGGATTTTTACGACATATGCGATTAACACATACGCTTGTAGCCGAAAATCAAGATTATCATTGAAAATAGTTGAAACATACAAGATAAGACTATTTTTTTAAATATTAACATAGAAAACAATTTGCGTATTAATTTATACTGATTAATTTTAACAGATTTTCATCGCTATAATGTACCACTCGATCGTATTACAATCGTATATAACAACATACTATCTCTTATATCGTGACAAGAGAGTAGATAATTCCGCGAGGCGTTTCTCATTGCACTCGGTATTATTCGCCTATTAATAGAGCTAGTTCGTCAATCGAAACCCATGATCGAGACAAGAGCCACTTCAATTCCTGAACGTGACATAGCGTACAATACACAGTGAATCTCTGCTCCGCAATGATAACGAGAGCGCAACACAATGAGTATTCCAAATGAAAGACTACGAATGGCACGGATAACTTGTTACGTGTTAATACGATACATGTTACCACCGCTTGATGCTTCCAACACTTGTTGCTGCGAAAGCGAATGAGCTTAATATTAGCCAAAGAATCCGTGGCCCATCATATTAGGCATGTGTCGGCACGCATAAAGCGAAAAGTATTTTTCAATTTAAGTATTCTAGCTATTCCTGGCGTGAAAAAGGAATTTAAATAGTCAATATTAAAGTGAAGACATTCCTGCACTGAGAGAAAAACTATCTTGATACAAAAAAATTTTACTTAACACAAAAAAATTATTTATTCGGTGAGTTCTAATAGCTTATTTATTGTATATATTCAAGTTTTAAAATCTCTTGATTGAAATATTTATAATATTTAAAATATTTACAATTTTTAATTAAATATTTATTTTCTCTTCGTTTTAGAAAATATTAACTTTAGGTCATTTTTATATTCAAGATAATCAGATTTTTTAATATTAAAAAACAATTTAATTAAGTTTAAAAATATTATTAGGTTATTTATAAAATATTTATTTAAATGTAAAAAATGTAAAAGTACAAAATAATATACTAAAGGTAACATGTGTATTCACTTAAAACTAAATATTTTTACTTAAATAGAACAAACAAATACTTGTATCAAAAGATATAGTTTTAAGAAAATGTATTTTTTTCATTTAAAAAATTTTTCTCTCAGTGTGCCAATTAATGCGTATAATTTCTCCATGTAATATTAATATTCTTGTATTTCAAGATAGTTTAATCTACGTAACATGTGTGATAAAGTATGTAACATAGAATAATTATGAATTAGAGCTAAGTTAGCTCCCGCAACATCTCCATCAATGAATGACAGATGGGATCTCCGGCAATCAAGACTCTCGATCTTTCCCACATATGTGAAAGAGGATGCAAAATCAAATTCGAGGTTATATATTTCAGACAAGCTCTTTAGCAACAAAAGCAGCTTTATGCGAAAGGGAGCGTGAGAGAGCTTGTTCTCGGTTTTCTGTGAAAAAACTAATTGATGAATAATTCTTTACACTTTATGAATTGGGGTAAGATGATTTTCTCCTTTAAACCATGAGGGAGCGATTTTTAACAGGTTCATTCGGCCAGTATCGTCGCTCACTTTTGCTCGGATAATCGAAAGTCTCTCAGCGGAGTCATTCGTCATGGTTTGCCGAATCGAGTATTCTCACGGAATATTTTATTTCACGTTATCGTGCCGCCACGCTTATGAAAACGAACGACTTAAGAACTGTGGTAAATTAAGATTTTCATTTTGAAACTCCATTCAACTTGATGAATCAATTTGGCATTTTTTTATAACGCAAAATCATAAGATTTTAAATGATTTGAAATTATTGTTCTGTTTAAAGCCGCACGTTTAACTCTGAAAGAGGACTACACAAAAGTCCTAGAAATGCAACAATGGGCGGCGCCTACAAGTGCTAAAGTTTGAATTACTTCTCGCGATCAATTACAACTACTCCGTTTACAGACAATGACACTTTACTTCTCGTGTTTGCAAAAGTTAGATGAATGCTAAAAAAGGAAAACCTAAAAAATTAAAAAAGGAACAGACTCTTAATAGTTAAAGAGATGATTGCATGTTTTTCTTCATTAAAAAGTTGACATATATACCTGCTTGGAATATACTCATCTCGTCTTTCTGTTACAAAAAAAATTCCGTGTGTATCAAAAAATCCATGATGCGGCGCAGTAAAAGCGCATTACCGTGTATACGAGGGCTATTCAAAAAGTATCCGACCTTTAGGCGTGAGATCAAATAGATTATATTTATGGAGATCGGACTTCAATCTCCTTCAAAGTAGGCTCCTTGTGAGTTCACACACATCCCAGCGGTCCTTCCATGCCTAGAAACACTTTTCAAACTCAATCTTGGAGATCGCCAAGAACTCCCTCGTCGTTTTTTTGATAATGTCATCTCTCGTATCAAATGTATCTTTTGAATTTCGGGAACAGCCAGAAGTCACACGGAGCCATATTTGGGGAGTATGGAGCCTGTCAGACCAGATGAATTTGATGTTTGGCTAAAAAAGCCTTAAGGGTACATGATTTGATACTAGAAATGACATTATCGAGAATGTCTATCATTACGAAAGGGAAATATAGGAAGAGGTGGTATTATGGCCCTTGTAGGTATAATGACCCCTTTAAATATTTGCACTATTAGATGGCGACTTCTAGTGATTACTTACGGAGTCATTTGTTTAGTAGCCCGCCATTACGCAGTGGCGCTAATATGCCAATACGCAATGGTTGGCATTTGTTATAACACATTTTTACTTTCGAGCATTTCGAAATGTTTTTAAAGTACATTTTAACATTTAATTATATATACTTTATATATATCCTCATTTTTCTTAAACTTGGGTGCATTATCACACAAATACATATACACTTGAATATTTTGTTCGTTATTTAACATTTTATTCGACTATACACATTTCGACTTATGCAAAGTTAAACAATAGCATGGCACTTTACTAATATGGCCCCCTAAGTGTGCTAGCCAAATACGGTCTCTTTTTCGATGTAAAAAAGCATAATTCAAATATAATTCAAATTAAATTTAAGAGCCTATTCGTTTTGTAGAAACTGTCCTGACAATTTATATCTATCTTCTGACAAGTAAGTCAGAATCTACATTAAAAATTCACGGTTATATTTATTGTGGTTCCTTCTAAAAGTCTATTTTGAATAAATATATTTTGTAACAAAACACTATATTTTTTTTTTAACAAAACCAATTTTTTAAATCAATTTTTATAAGGGCCACATTACCACCCCTGTTAGGTCTTCAACCTATTATGTAGTGTCGCCACATTTTTATAAATAAATAACGTCCTAAGTAATAAATATTTTATAACTTTGAGTTTAGAATCGATTAAACAACACTTTTACAAATGTAATCGTTAAGTTTTTAATTAAAAATATTAATTATTAACAAATTATATTTTGTACAAAATGTAAATGGGGGCCATAATACCACCTTCTCCAATATTATCTTTTTTAGATCGCGAATATATTGTGAGAGGTATGTCCTGATTATCCTAGTGGTAAATTCCTTCCTGATCATGTATTCGATTCCCCTTACATATTCAAAAAATCCAAATGGACGGATCATTCTCAGATTGTTGTACATTAAAAGTGTATCCTATGCATACATTACGCATAAATGCGCGTAAAAGCAAATTTCCTACATAAGGCGTTACTATGATTCTGTACTTCTCGAACGGGACAGCGCAGTTTGACGGCACGGCGCGGCGCAGCGCTTGCGCCGCGCGAAGTGGATCCACAGCTCGATGGTAAAAGACTCCTTCCCTATTTAGTAACACGGCGAACGTCTGGTTGATCTGATAGCGTTGCGTTGTGTCACGCTGACAATCAGTGTTGCGAATCGCGAGTGCTCGTGTTTATTTTTTTTATCTCGTAAATACTTTTTTTTCTTTCCCACTCTTTCTCGTGCTATCTCTGCCTCTTTACTCATCACCTTGGTTACTCATCTCTACAAATCATAGCAATTTGCACTTCCATTTTTAATGCCAAATTCCATCATCCTGTTGGTGTAATAAGTGAAGCAACAGGATGCGATTGCGTCAAACAAAAGGTGGTATTCGCTGTGGAAGCTTCATCATACGAAAAAGAGTGCAGAGCCTTTAGAAATCTAGGAGTCTGATTTCAGTCGCTTCGCACACTTCAAGACTCTTTGCCAAGACACGAAAATTGATACAAGCGGTTAGATAAAAGCGAATAAACGACTAACAAAACAGAAAAGTTGGAGAAGCATTGCTACAAAACTATCCGAAAACGATTAACTTCTCGAACGAAAGCTGCTACTTCTGTTATTATTATTTACTATTATTACCAGCTATTATTCGCGACAGTTCCACAAGTCGATTGGTACGATCGTTCATCGGTTCCAACGGCGACAGAACGATAATGCGAATCCTAAGTTCTTCAACCCATCGGAATATACAACCGGATCAACAGGTATGTTAATAATTTTTTATCTTTATTTATTTTTCTCGTTTTTCGGACATTTATCTAATTCACATGCCTCTGCGGAAAGAAGAGAGCGAAAGCTCTGAATGCAACAGTGAAGAAAAAGTAAAACTGATATTCCGAATGTACAACGCGATTTTATTGACTCTTCTTAAAATTTATATCAATTTCGAAGGTTTCGGTTTTTCGATCGTACGGTCAAAGACATGCAAAAGGTAGACATCTTCGGTTTGCAACATGGGCGCCCTTACAACTTTTTTCAAGAGGGGGCACACTGAAAGAAAAAAAATGGTTGGAATAACAATAATCTGACTATATTTTATAGTGAGTTTTGATCTCAAACATATTTTTATAGTTCATTTAAACATGCAAAATATAGCAGAATGAACACAGATTTATAGTCATCATATTTCCTTTGTTATTATTACCATGTGTATAGTAAAGCATGCTACAAATATAGTCACCTGTATCAACATTTGCCAAATATTCCAATTGTATTGACTATATAATATGGTTAATTTCTCTTACCATTCCATATGTTTTATCTTACTATATTTTTACTTCAAATGATTATAATTATTAGTAAAAATTTTACATGGCTCACTTATACTATGCCTATATCGTAATTGCCACCAACATAAATAGTAACACTTACTATAAAAATGATTCCTAACTAATAATCATTTACTATGTCATTGTAATTCCAAATATCATACATTTTTCTCTCACAAGGGGAACATGCCAATCTTAACCGCGCCGATTGCGATGAATGATATCTAGAATAAATTCTATCATTGTCCTACATATGCTCATGGCTGCTTTTGCCGCGGAAATTTTTCGTTTAGGCGCTAGCCCTCCCCCCAAGTTTTGGGGGTTGACACGTTTTATACTGTATCTCAAGAACTAAAGACCCAATTGCATTGAAACTTGGTAGTTGTAATGATCATGACTTGCCGACGATTTTGCAATATTGCAACGCCCCCTCAAAATTTTCGAGGTCGCTAGGGCATTTGACCCCCCAAAACTTCGGTGGGCGCTAGCGCCTAAACAAAAAATTTCCGCGGCAAAAGCAGCCATGAGCATATGTAGGACAACGATAGAATTTATTCTAGACATCATTCATCGCAATCAGCGCGGTTAAAATTGGCGTTTTCCCCTTGTCAGAGTGTAAATATACTAGAGGTGCCAAACGAACGTATTTTCAAATAATATTTTTTAAAGAAATATTTATGCGGATTTTTATTTTTAATTGTATAAATTACAAACAAAAAATTATTTGTTTGTCAATCATAAAATCATTCTAATTGTAAATGGAAAGAATTGAAATCCAAGGAGGGCACACACACATCTGGCCTTCCTTGCCTCCCTTCTCCTCATAGTTTGCAGCGTGATTATTATCTTCCAAATAAATTCTTTCTTTGTTTGAAGCTCATACAAGATTGCCTATCATATGACGCTTATAAATTTCGTACCCTCGAAACGCGCCACGACGACAAATCCAAATGTATGTAAATTCTTTATAAAGATTCTATTTCAGCTCGAGTTGAGAATCTGCATAAATCATATCGCATTATAATATTTATATTCAAGCAAATATAGCGGCTGAGATCAGATACTGAGTGTTACAACGCATATTGAAGAACGCAGAAATAATTGATTAAAGTTTCTTTAAGAATTACTCCAACATAGAATCATAAAGAATTAATAGAATTGCGTTGTATACACGCATGTTACGAGTGCCTTGGAAAATTAATAATGACAATGTTTTACTTTTTAATCCACTAAGTCTTAGGAGGCCCTTACGTGCCTTTTTTGTTTTAAATTTTTGTATTCGGATATTGATCAAAACTTTTAGACTGTAATTATTAATAGTATTTAGGCATAAAAAGAGTTGCTCTTTCTGAAAATCTAATTGGCGATGGAGTGGGATATCTGAAAGAAAAAGATATAAAGATTGAAAGGAGAAGTAAAAAGTGACTCCTGTCCTTTTATTGACTAATAAATGATTTCGTACACCTTTTTGAATAGAATAAATCGATATGATTATTGTTTGAGTGATCTATAACAAAAATTATGGATTGAAATGTATAAAAAAAGCGAAAAAAAACTTTTTATAATTTTTTCTTTCATTCCCCCTTTTATACTTTCACTCCCTTGAATCCATAATTCTTATTATAAATCACTTACCTTTTTACCTCCACTTTCAATCTTTATATCTTTTTTTCAGATATCCCACTCTATTACCTACTAGATTTTCGGAAAGAGCAACTCTTTTTATCCTTCAATAACAATTGCAGTCTAAAAATTTTGATTAGGACCCGAGTTACAAGAATTTAAAACAAAAAAACGCATAGGGGCCTCCTAGAATTTAATGAATTAATGTACTTTAGAATGGCGTTCTTTACAAACCGCTGATAAAGTACAAAAAAAGCAAAAGCAGTGAAGCAATAGCAGCACAAAAATAATTAAAATAAATTAGAAAAAATATATGTCAAATTAGAATATATAATATAAAAGATATAGATGAAGTACAGTAAAACATTTGTAAATCAGAGTTTTATCAAGTTCATATATAATATTCCGTATTCCACACTTATTCCTAAATATTACGATTGTATATTGTATGGCTTGAACATGTAAAGTAAATAATATAAAAATTGCAATTACATTCGCACAGTCACATGTGCAATATTATTTCTGCATCTTTTTTTTCAATTCATGGGAGAATTGAAAAGGTAACTTTGCAATCTCGTTACCTATACAGGTACATTACATTTATATCGAGCGCAACCGTATGTCGTGTCGAGAACGCGATTTTTTCGAATTTATTAACAATAAGTTATTAAATCAATTTTATCTGAGATATTGTCTAGAAAATGGTATAAATACGGAGAGAAAGAATAAAAAATATACATACCGACGAATATTATTTAAAAAAGTATCTGAAAGTACCTTGCAAAGAACATTTATCGCACGATTACATTTATTAAACGCCACGTGCATTCAGGAGAATGATTTATTCCAAGCAAGTAATGGCAATTCGTCGTTTTTCCCTAACAGTTTCACCATTGCACGAAAACTTGGAAACTAATGGAAATATCATGGTAATATTGTGGCACTATTAATTATCGTCAGATAGTACATGCTCAGAGTATGCGCCACGTCGCTCACTACTATACCTCATACTACCGCGGCATTAATGCAACCGTGATTTTTCTATAATGTACAGACTCTTGTACGGCTCTACTAATACGGCAGTTATTTCAACGTTGAATATCCCATAGTCACGAAAACGAAATTATTCGAAAACCGTTTTATTGCAATTTAATCTAAAGCGAATAATTTTTATCATGTCTTAAGAATTAAATTTTCAAAATGTTTCATATTCAACCCTGGTAATTGATAAATAATATATCTTAGCTTATTTTAAACAAGCATGACAATTTTAACTTCAATAAAAATTGTACGCGCGTATAAATCGGGTAAGCAATTTCTGATCGGATGCTCCGCCGAAGTTGCTGCGTGAATTATTCAGTTATACCCGGAAGGAAACCAGGCGGATAAAGTGACGATTACGGAGGAAAGAAAAAAGAAAAGAAAGCAATTATAAGATAATGAGACAGAAAAGAAAGAGGAGTTTTTCATTGGTAAAATTTTAGAATATAGAATAAAATTAGAATATGACTAGATTTACAATAAATTTAGAATAGAAACAAGAATAAAAACAGTCAATAATCGAGGAAGATAGCGCGACGTGATGCAGTTTGATTTTCGAAGAATTGTTGCGCGGTAACATATCGCGGAAAAATTTCGTTAAAAGCGCGGTTAGATTACCACATCGCACTTCGCAATAAATCAAAAGAATCTTCCTAAACATAATTGAACCCTTTAACAAAGCCCCGAAATTTCGCAGTGAATGGAACATCCGCCGATTCTATTGTCATGTATGATAATAAAAATTTTCGGAAAATGTGTGGAAAGCAAAAAGTGATCCCAAAAACACTGATTTTTTTCGCCTATTTTGTAGACCTCAAAATTCGAAACAAATTGTATGCCAAATAATGCTATATAATAGGACATTGATCTAAAAAAAATTTTAAGTTGAGCATAGGGGTAATTTTGGAGATACGGGAAGTCAAAGTAGCCAAATTTCCAATACTGTCCAAGCACAATAGACACAAAAAGGAAGTTACAACTTCTTTGATAACAGTGGGATTTTGACTAGAATTAGTCAGAATGGTTCTCTGACCACCGTACTAAAAATCCGATCCCTTCATCCTCGTTGCTTAATTTTTTTAAAGGGGTACAATTACCTCCAAAGAAAGTTTTTGCTGAATTTATCGAAAACGGATTTAGATACGAAAAAATGTTTATGATAAAAGTTGTTTGTCTTGAAATTTTGCACAAAAAAGGTGTGTTTCATTTTTTTTGTAGGATTAACCCTTTGGCCGGAAATTACGTCTCAAGAAAGATAGTTTCTGAAAATAATGTTATAATGCGAACAGTGGTTTTGGTATGTTTATTTCATGTAGAAGGAAATTGTAAATTATTAGTATTATCTGCATAAACATTTATTATTTATTATCCCGAAGAAGTTAACAATATTTAGTGAAGTTGAAGAATTTTCAAAAACTATCTTTCTTGAGATGCGATTTCCTCGGGTTATTTTAATGAAACTTTGTGTATGTTTGAAGTTTCATTAAAATAACCCGAGTTGGTTTTCGAAATTTTTGGAAAAAACAAAATTTTTCCTTCAACTTTGACACCCTGTATTTTTGAAACTAAGCCGTTTCGGACATATAGACATATATGAAGTTTTCGTCTTGAATTTGAGTAAGGAATCATCCCTTAAAATCTTTTAGAGTACTTAACTATCACCCTGCATACATTGAGTATATTCGAAAAAAGTTGTACTCTGTCAAGAGAGATACGACATCGGTAGTTGATGTGGACGTCTGGTTCGCGAAAAACGTGGTACATGCTCATATATTTTTTTATATCTGCATGCATTTTTATTGTCTGTTTCCCGTGTTTCAACTTGTACTGAAAGTTATCATGGTTCTTATTCCATGACGGTGATAACTCTCGTTAGATTGACGCCGACATCACTTCTACATCCATGTAACCAGAGATGGACAAAATTCTATTCGAATAATAGATAACAAATGTGTGTGAAAAAGACTCCGGTAACAACAACCTTGACCTTGACATATGTTTTCAAAGTCATGACCCTGAGTAACCTTCAAAAGGTTTTAGCCGTCGGACTCTGTTTATTAAAAAGTTATTAACCAAAAAAGTTTGAGAGATATAGCAGTTATTTTGTGTATTGAAAAATAATTAATATGAACGGAGACGTCGAAATGTCCTAGAAAACGTCTGTTTCAAGAGGTAAGGTTGACCACGGTCCCGACTGACATAGGTTAGGTTGGGTTAGATTTTTGCAGGGGGAGGGTCTGGCGGGGCGCAGCCCCCCCAGTATACTCAATCATGTACTTAAATATGCAAATATACAAATAATCGGAACCGTAGTCAATCGAGACCGTGGTCAATCGGGACCGTGGTCAAACAGGACTCGTGTGTGTGTGTGTGTGTGTGTGCACGCGTGTGCGTGTGCGCGTGTGCGTGCGCGCGTGTGCGTGCGTGTGTGTGTGATATTGACCACGGTCTCGATTTACCACGGTCTCGATTGACTACGGTTCTAATTATTTGTATATTTGCATATTTAAGTACATGACTGAGTGTACTGGGGAGGGCTGTGCCCCCCCCCCAGAACCTCCCTACAAATATCTAACCCAACCTATATCAGTCGGGACCGTGGTCAACCTAACCTCTTGAAACAGACGTTTTCTAGGGCATTTCGACGTCTCCGTTCGCGCGGGAACTAGTTACATACGAGGGTGCGGGAATAAAATTTACGACACGTAAACCGACAACATATGTCAAGGTCAAGATCATTGGAGATGGCACCAGTTTTATGCATATTTACCGAAAATTCATGTTAATTATTTTTCAATACACAAAATAACTGCTATATTTCTCAAACTTTTTTGGTTAATAACTTTTTAACAAACTGAGTCCGACGGCTAAAATCTTTTGAAAGTTACTCAGGGTCATGATCTTGACAACATATGTCAAGGTCAAGGTCGTTGGAGGTTGGTTTCGCTAATCGGTAGTTTTACCAAGACTTCTTCTAGTTCTTCATTATTTTATTTTTTTGTCAATTTTGTAATATCTTTTAAAAAATAAAACATTTCTAATAAACAAATCTATATAAATTATTAATTATATACTTAATTATTTCATTCGTATATATTTTTCTTCTATTATTTGATAAAATAATATGATAAAATTATTCGTTACATTATTCGTACGAATAATAAATACTGAGATATATTATTTGAATAATTATTTAGATAAAAATTTATTTAAATAATCATTTAATCGAATAAATTGATAATCGAATAAAAGTGTATTTGTTTTTTTTATTTGTTATCTATTATTCGAATAAAATTTTGCTCATCTCTGAATCTAACAGTACGCGTCGTATTTTATGCATTTATGCTTTCTTGCAGCATTACGGTCAATGAACATATTGCATAAGATTATGTTCCATTGTTACGGAAAGTCAGTGTGCCGTAAATTACTAGACATATGCAACGCAATGCAAACTCGCCTATACATAGGATATTCTAGAATACAATATCTGCTAATGATAGATTTCTGAGACTATTTGAAAACAAAATTCTATACTTTCTAATGATAATGTTTAAATAGGAAACGTTTAAAGTTAGCCAATCAAGATGCCCACTTTCTTATGTTCAGATATAATATCTCGCATCTTTATTAACACATAGTACGGTCGGTTTGAAACACTATCGTACACGACAAGGTAACAAAATTTGACATCCCAAAAAATGGAGCTACGGTTCGGACCAAAATTGTAAGATACACTCCTCCAAATAATTAAGGGATCAAGAAAGTTTGTCTAAAATGTAAGCAAAATTTGAACAGCTGTAACTTTGTTAAAAAAAAAAATGAGAATCGAAGTTTAAAAAAAGGGTTTTGAAGCTTGAAATCTCTACTCGAAAGGTTACAGATATTTTTTACTTTCTTCAATTATGGTAATTATTACATACAGAAAACGACGAACTCGACGTAATGGGAAATTTTCTTACCACTTTGTCGGCGTGTCACGTGCACAAGAAGGACCTTGTGACTTTTTCAAGTTAAAGTCTGAAGTTTTCCCTGCAAAATCGTATTTTTTGGCTTTGATTTCGATGATTTTTTACCGAGTTATCGAGAATTGAAGAAAAAAATGGTCATTTTGACTTTGATCGTTCATAACTCCGTTAAAAATCATCGTACAGCAATTCCAATAATGGATTCTTAAAGCGGAATCTTTGCTCTATGGAACGATATATGGTCAATTTTTTTAACTCGTGGATATGTTATAAATAGGTTGAAAATTACGTAAAAATTAGTGATTTCTCTCTTTTTCATTTAAACCTCGGAAAAAATTATGCAAGGTAACTAAAAAAATTTTATCGACTAAACTTCTTGTGCCTCTTAGAACCTCAAACTTGGAAAAAATCATAGACTTGCTGTGATAATTCTTTTATAGTGATCCATACGTCTAAAATATGGATCGATGCGTACAATGTGTTATGGGAACACTTGATTTGCTTTGATTAAAAAATAAAGAAAAAGTAAAATCCGTAGCAGAAAAATCTCTACTCCACATTCTAGCATATAAACTTTTGATTGCTTTAGCATAAAATTCTGCCACAGACTTTACTTTTCCTTTATTTTTTAATCAAAGCGAATTAAGTGTTGCCATAACACATTGTACGCATCGATCTATATTTTGGACGTATGGATCACTATAAAAGAATTATCACAGCAAGTACGTGATTTTTTCCAAGTTTGGGGTTCTAAGAGGCACAAGAATTTCAGTCGATAAAAATTTTTTTAGTAAACCTTGTCAAAAGGGGACCCCTCTCCAATGACCTTGACATATGTTGTCAAGGTCACCCTCCTGAGTGACCTTTCGAAGGTTTTAGCCCGCGCTCGTTTTTTATTAAAAAGATATAAACAAAAAAAGTTTGAAAAATAGGATATAATATAGTATTAATGTACATTATTTGCACATTAAAGTAAATGCTTGGGCGGGGGAGGTTCAGAAGGGTTCAGAAATGATTTGTATGTATAAAATATGAGATATATATATATATATATGAAAGATTAATATACCAAAGCACATACGTGGAGAAAGTGCGCGCACGCACACACACACGCACGCACGCACGCACGCACGCGCGCATGCGCGCGCACATACACACACACTGCCGAAAGGGGGGTGTGGGGGCCTTCGGCCCCCCACCCGCATTCTCCTCGATGGGGGATCGGGGGGGAGTGCGGGGGGGGCCTTGTTACATCCGCCGGAATTTTCGTCGGACGTTGGCAGATCATCGACGAGCAATTCAAGAAGAACGAGTTCACCAACATCGTTTCTTCCTTTTGTTGTTGAAACGCACGGGCACGCGCTAGCAAGCAGCCTGCACCGTCACAAACATCAGCTGCGTGTTCACGTGGTACCAGAGCGTCACCGCGACACTGACCACAGATAACACACACGAACACTCTTGCGCTAGCTCGCATAGCGACTCGCGCCAATACGTCTACGCACATATATATATATATATATATATATATATATATATATATATATATACACATACATATATATGCCTCGCACATCCGCGATTAAGTATTAACAATTATTGAATGCGCATGCAAGCTGCTACATAATAACACACTACACTAATAAAACATAAGCTTATAATATTTACAACTACACTCGCCGAATGCATGTGATGGTCCGAGAGACCACGGGAACACACCAACACACCGCGTGCCGCACCTAGAATACGCAAACAGCCGAAATTATTATAAAATCGTCCTAGAACATTCAAGGAATGAAAAATCATTATTAAATTAATTATTAACTAAAGACTTACGCAACGGATCTCGAGAAAACTTTCCCACAGAAGTCGACTTTTTCTTATCTTGAAATAATACACCTGCTAACGGCAGCGTCTTCACACCTGCAAATAATATAATACTTTAATGAGTTTCCGGCCGAACCATTGCCATCAATATTCATAAATGTTAGCGAAGAGACTGCATTAAAAACAATCAGTTCTCAATCAAAACCAATAATCAATATGATTTTTCAATAGTGCAACAAAATCACTCCGATCGATGCGCGAGT
>NJRQ01000933.1:14048-48574 GCA_003063805.1 Aphaenogaster ashmeadi
GTATGTATTGTAAATCGGTAAAGTCAGCTCTCGCGTCGGAGTTCGGTCTTCACTATAGGACCCCCTTAAAATCGAAATTATTCCTCTACTATTTGAGTTCTTGTAAAATTTATAAGAAGTCATACATCCAAGCGTTAATTTAACTGTTCCATTTATCCCAATGCGACAACCGATAATTGTAACATCGTCACTTGTTCGTAGGTGTAATAAGTCTTATATATGAGATTATATATGAACTTATTTTTATAGACGTCTTACGGACAAAGATTATGGATATCTTTAACTAAATTCGCGCGAAGTGTGAAGGCACGTTTTGCGACACGGTAATTTACAACGCGCAAGATACGAGAAGCACCCCCATTAATATCCCAAACATTAGAGGCACCTCCCTCTAACTCTACCCGCTCACTGTGCCCGGCGAACGGGATGATCTTCCGATCCTTTTCATAAATTTCAAGCCAGTCATTGGTTCGACGCCCAGCCAGCGAGTTCAAAAAAGGAGAAAAAAGCAGAAACATAGAGAAGAAAGAAAGGCGGCTGTCTCCATAAAGCGATCGCTGGGACCCTCGCCCTTTTTCCATAGCGCACCGCGCGTCTCGCCTCTAAGTGTATTAGATTCGCGTTTCGAGTCATGGAAGAAGCCGAAGACGACGGGGGCGAGAGGGGGACGGGGGATATGTGGGTTTCGAAGTGTGCGAGAGGGTAAGTCCGAGGGCGTGGGCCTGTACCCCGCTAATGGCACCCTCGGGGTATTCCCGAAGAACCCTCTCGTATTTATTATTTAGCGCGGGATGCCCGGAGGAAGCGAGAGGAAAAGGAGAAGAATCGGCAGGAGAAGAAAGAGGGGACGGAAAAACGCGGAGGCAGGTAGGGGGTCGGGACGACGATTTATCCGCAAACATCGCGGAGCACGGAATTCTGCCGAATATGGTTTAGAAGTTTAGAGAATGGACACGACGCGAGAAATTAACGCCAACACGACGGGGTCAGTTACGAGGAAAAACAGGGAGAATTCTGGGTCAGGACACGCAACTCAATCCTTAATCAAGAAATAATAGATTGTCCGCCGCAGTAAATAATTAACAGTAGTCTTTATTATCGACAGCAACTAGCAAAAGTTTGGTATAAAAAGTTTGGTATCAGTCCACAACTTACTTTCAACATGTGAACATATATAATTTTATGTCTTGAACTGATTTAATATATTAATTGACGTTTACATGCATTTTAATTGCTATGTGATATATATCTACATCAAGAACCTCTTTTATTTTTATTTCTATCACCATTGACGTACAAGAGATCTTTAATAAATGATTGTTCGATTAAATTTTCATAATTAAAGATGTTCTTGTTGTGCCGATGAGGGCCTTATGTTGTGAGATTAGTACTTACTAGATAAGGACCCAAACTAAGGGTCGAAACGTTGTAACGTTTTTTATATCAAACTTTTGCTAGTTGTTGTCGATAATAAAGACTACTGTCAATCCTTAATCTTTAAATCTCAGATATATATCAACGGAGATCTAATTCGCGGTTGCCAAGATAATAATACGATAGGGAAGAGAGCAATATCGTAAATAATAATAGCGTTTCTCATATAATTTTCACTCCAGACTCCGTGCGATTAGTACATGTCGTAAACGCGTCGTAAAAATTTCTATTTTCATCCCCCTTCCCCGAGAGGATCCATCGGGAACCGAGGTAGCGCGGATTAAATCCACTTGCAGAAGATAATCTGGCCATTAGCACGTCCGTGCTATCCGCGCCGGCGATGAATCGACGGATTGGTTGACGGAAAAAAAGCGCGCTTTCGGGAAAGCGATCGACGCCGGGTAAAAACAGCAGGTGCCGCTGGTTAAAGCGAGAGAAGAAGAGGAGCGCGAGGGACAGGCGCGGGGAGGGTGCCAGGAGCAAGAGTGGGCGAAATCGGAAACGATTGTCGCTCGCGTCCGTTCGAAAAGGCATCGGCGCCAGCAATTTGCGCGTCAGGGAAATGCATGCTTCGGTGGCAGCAGCTGCGGTACGTTATTGATACTACATTTCTCCCGATTTGACGAATTGCCGTGCCGGACTAATGGTCCGAATGCGAAGGCAGCAGCCCCCTTCCGTCCCGACAGTCGTCGTCTCTCGGCCCGGTCTCGTAAAACTATAACCCGCTATAACTCATAACTCTCCCCGCCGAAGGAGGGCGAGGAGGTGGAGGAAAAGCCGGACCCCGAGGAACGCAGGCAGGATCGGGGGAGGAAACGGTCGAACTTATGCTCGGTTAGTCGGCATAGCTCAACGTTAGAGGTCAACGTGCTCGATACCGCCGCGCGCGACCGTTCGCGTTGATTTCCGTTTCGCCGCAGGACTCTCGACGGCAGGACTATTCCGGAGATCTCGCCGGTACTCGCTCGGCATGGCAATTCTACCGCGAAACCGATTCCATTTGGGCGTGAGCTGATTTTGCGTCCGGAGCCGATTTTTTTGTGATTGTTAGGGGATTGTGAACCGCAGATTCTTTCGCGAATCGATTTGTCACAGCGTAAATTGGACGCGACTATCTTTTATCGCAGTTTTTCTTTTCCCATAGGCGTTGATATCTTCGCGATTAAATTTTACGCTTTTACGCTTCTAGGATAAAAGTAATAATGTTAACTGTATTTTACAGTATGTTTTATAAATAAATTAGTTGCCTTTTAGTGATTAGCATTTATCTGCTTATTTTTATTATAATTCATGACTGCCACTTTAGAATATATATATGTATATATAATTAAAATATTTATAATCTTCTTTATTTTTTTAAATTTACTTTGATATATTATATGTATACAAAACACAAGATTAACAACTATATGTACATGAGGTGCCATCTACCGTCATTGCATTGAAACGTCGGATTCACGCTTTGAAGTATCGAATGGCCAGTTTATCTATTGAGGAATGTTAACTTTTGCAGAAACGTGCAATGTTTAATGTAACTTTAAAAGTTAATTATTATTTATTTAATCGACTTTTTATTTTTCAAAATAAAATGTAACGATTAATATTACAAATATAATTAAATTGAAATTAGTAAGTTTTTTGTTTTTATCATTGATCCAGACGTCAGTGAAAAAGAAGATGTGAAGAAGAAATGAAATTATATTACGCATAGCGTTTTGCTAGCAGCATTCCTGGAATGATAATAGCGTCATTTAAAGTGTTTGCGTAATTAACGAAGCTAAAAACTTTTGACCCTTAATTACGTAGACCATTGTGCTCGTAGAGTCCTTTTTTTCTCCCAGATGCAATGGAAACACGAGTGCGCTCTACTGAAAAAAGTGTCCTGCAATCTACATTTATAACGCGCACCTCTCACGCAAATATTTTCTTATTTTACATAAAATTTCTTAATCAAAATATAAATTACAATCGACAAATTTAGTAAGCTTGTAAATTAAATTTGAAAAATGTGGCTTTTAATCTGATTTAAGTTAAAATTTAAATTAAAAGTTTTAACTAATTGTCTCGTAATTGATCAATTAATATTATAGATATATGCATATTTTGAGACACTAATGATTCATATGAGATTGTGAATTGTTTTGATATAATTGACCAGAGTCGTGTATTTCACATAAAGATGCGACGCATCGACGTTACGTGGCATGTCGTCGTATATACGTACCAAAAATGCGTCTACACAAAAAGCTTATAGAAGCGAGTCTAGCATCATGTTCGGTATATGATCATGCCTCCATTGTCTCTACGTTTGGTTGAGAAACGCCCATTCAACGGCTGTTTGTATGGATGAGTCCATAACGCTTACGCTTCCATGTTATTTCGGTAAATACTACCCATGGCATCCCATTGTTTCGAGAGTCGAATATTTATGTAAAACAAGCTGTTGTGTGTGTGTGTCAAGAGAGTAACATTCTATTACCTGCGTAGATGCAGTATCTATTGCATTATCCTGCATCGTGTTCCTACAAGTTATATTATTTTATCGATTACATACGTTCGCGTATAACATTACGACGAGCGTCAAGCTCTTTCCTTAAGGAACCCACAATAGTCTTTGCTAAATTTTTAAATTTTTTTCTCTTTTAAAAAGAAGAAGAAATTTATTGCTTTTGTATTTTTCAAGACATTGGAAAAAATTACAGTATATATTAAACAATAAATCATATAGAAATAATGGGCTATTTTCAGTAATATTATTAGACAAAAAGATCCAGCCCGATCATACAGGATGAGTCACTTAAGACCGGCCACCCGAATAACTTCTACAATTTTGGAGATAGGAAGAAATGCTTAAAGTAAAAGTTGTGTGGTATCGAGGGGTACATCTTGCAGACGTGAACATTTTTTCCCAGGTGGAGATGCTTAGGAGATTTGAAGGTGACCTTTGCTATTTTAAATGGAGAATCACATGATTTTCTTTAAACAATATATAATTCCTCTAGTTATTTGCTATATAAAAGTATTAAGGTAAAGCTATCAAAAAATCAATAGTTTACGAGATATTCGATATTTTATTTTGGCATATTTTGATATGCAATATAAAATATCTTGTAAACTATTCATTTTTTGATAACTGTACCTTAATACTTTTATGCGTAGAATAGTAGGATGAATCAATTGATGTGAGAAAAACACATTTTCTAAAAAGTATGTAACTGCACATTACAAATTGCATAATTTTTTTAAAAATGCAGCTATATGTTTTTCTCACATCAATTGATTCATCCTGCTATTCTACGCATAAAAGTATTAAAGTACAGTTATCACAAAATGAATAGTTTACAAGATATTTTATATTGCATATCAAAATATACCAAAATAAAATATCAAATATCTCGTAAGCTATTGATTTTTTGATAGCTTTACCTTAATACTTTTACGTAGCAAATAACTAGAGGAATTATATTATATAAAGAAAATCATATGATTCCATTTAAAAAAGCAAAGGTCACCTTCAAATCTCGTAAGCATCTCCACCTGGGAAAAAATGTTTACGTCTGTAAGATGTACCCCTCGATACCACACAACTTTTACTTCAAGCATTTCTTCCTATCTCCAAAATTGTAGAAGTTATTCGGGTGGCCGGTCTTAAATGACTCACCCTGTATTTCTATAATATTTCTATATGTTGTGTTACCTATCGATCTATATATACTTATTAATGTTTAAACAATAAAGTTCATCTCTTCACATTGAATCCACTTTCTCAATGATACCATATTTCTTTTTTGGCAAAAATAATACACAAAATTTTTTTTAAATTATCAGCTGCAAACAACAAAACGTTGATCTGATCGCTTACTACTACTCGGTAAGACAGTCCCTTAAAAAGATCTACCGGATAAACGGGCTCGAAGAATTCTCGACTGAACAAACTGTATTTGTAAGAATACTTGAAGCGCTTCCAAAAATATATATCTTTTGGAAGCGCCATATTATCTTCAACAAGGTATTTCATGAGACCGTTACAAACGCAGGAAACAAAAGAATAAAAACGTACTAAATTTTACGAGATTTATTTTGTTACTTCCCTGAAAATTATACCTTTTGATCCTTCCGAAGACAACGCAACCGTCATAAAAGCGTAGCTGATTTATTACTCGCTTTTGTCTTACCTTGAAGTTTTGTCAATGCAGAATTAGAAAATTTAAATAAACATTGTACACTTCAATCAGACAGACAGTCTCAATACATTTTTATGAACGTTATTTTAATAATAACACACAGGAAAATTTTATATTCTTATTTGGAAAATATTCATATGATCATTTATATTAAATTTAAATATAAATTTGATATTATATCTAATATTTCTTATAAAATAGATAGATTTGTTTATAATGCTTAAAAAATTAAAAAAATCTCATTATTTTGATAAAGCAATCGGTTTTATAAATGCACGACAATGGCTGACTGATTAAAAAGGTATATATATTTTTCAATAAAACGCTTGCTTATCATGTCCAATAACGACCAACAAGAAGTTAATATGCTTCTGAAAGTCTGCTTTAACTGAACTGAACGTTCTCTACCCTACCTATTGAGTTAGCTCGAGGCTTGCGAGAGTGGGTGGGCCTGACACGCGGTCGATCCAAGAACCGAATCGGCCGGCTGGTACCAGCACGACTGGTAGGGAGAGACGGATGCCGTGTAACAGTCGGGGCCCTTGGGGCCCCTCTAGCGACTCAAGAGGGGAGAACAGGGGGCAAAGGCACATTCCAAGGCAGAACGGCCGCCAGTGAAGGTGGAAGGCCTCAACACTCTCTCACGATATCCTGCTCCGCGTCTCCTCTCCGGTTTGCTCGTCGTGGTCTCTACGCTATCGCGATATAACAAGCGTGCAAATTTCATCGAGAATTATCGATATCTTGTTGAGGTGTCAGAGAAATTTATATCTTCGTTTTGCTTCCTGCTCTGCGGCTCGTATTTCTGGAGTTCGTTAGAATTCTGGCGATTGTGCGAGTCTGCCTGTGCGTGGCATAGTGTATAAATTGTGAACATTTCGTCAGTTAGCGACGAGAAATTGTGTATAATTATTGTTTGTGATTTAACATGCTATTTAATATCGGCGTGATATCGATATGAAATTTGTGAATAATAAGTGTGCGTGATAATCTTTTCGTTTCGATAATTAGCTCCTCGAGAAGTCGTTCATCGTTAGAATTTATTGTAAGACTCAAGACTATTAATACTGACTTCCTAATTTTATGCAAAATTGTTAACTCGCCGTTATTAGGAGTGATCAATTTCAAATATCTAACGGTTCCTGCTTTCGAACATTTCTTTGTGAGTTTATCATCAGTAGTAATTTTTAGAATTAGTGAATGATCCTTCGATATTGCTTTATCAAGAGGCTCTGTATAAATTACCGAGTGCTCAGTGAAATTTTATCGTCGTCAACGGAGGAACTCTCGAGACTGTTACATCTGTTCCATCGGCTTGTTACCCCTCCTGCCCTTCGCCGTGGGACTGCCATGGTCCTTTACGACGTGACGCTTCAAGAAACACTGTAGCCTCGTTAAGCGTCGCGTCAGTTAATGATCGGAAAGACAGGCGAAAAGTGACTTTGGGGCATACAACTCTCGAAAATGCGCCATCTCGAAATCGCAGAAGGCTGTTCCCGAGGGACAACGAGAAACGAGGACTGTCCTGTCGCACAACGGGGCCTTGCATCGTGCGCAGATTGCTGGGCATGCGGAAGGCAGAGCGCAGCCGTCGGGCGACAGTGACTGAAAGGATCCGGCCGACCTGCAGGAAAACCGACTCGCAGGTGAGCGCAGACGACGACGTTATATTTCGATCGCGCTACAGATTACGGCAGGACTTACCGCAGCCGTGCGATTTCGTAACGCGCGTGCGAAACGCGGGGCCTGTACCGCCAACGAAAAGGTCGTCACTTCTTCTCACGGTCTCGCGACCGCGCCGGCGAGCTGTATCGCGAAGAGCGACCTGGAGAAACTCTCAAGCGTGATTCGCATAATCGATAATTGTTCGCGGGCAGACAAGTAAAAAACTTTTGGAATTTTATTATATTTATGTATTAGAGATATTGCGTAACATGCTCCGGGTGGCGATTTGTGTGTTTCGCATATATTAAAACGTTTGTCGCAGATGTCGGCAATTATTTTTACATTCCTGTTCAGCAAATCAATTTCGATTTTGCACGCAGATTTGTTTTGCGATTTCGAGATCGTTTTCTGATTGATAGTTTTAGTATCGAACGATATTGATTCGATTAAATTGGGTCAAATTTATAATCACATCGGAATGTTCTTTGTAAGAGCGTACTCGCGATTTCGTCGACATGCGAACGCGACGACCGTCCAATCGCGCTTTCCTGGACAAGTGACATTAAATCCACGTGCCGCGGAGATATTCCCATTTTTACCGACTATCGCGAGATCATCGGACGACAGAAAAAAAACTTGCGGCGTCCGAGCACAAGCCATCGGCATCGAACTTGACCGTGGCCTTCGGAGTCTTTGCGCTCGTATAACGAGATACGAGGAATGTGAGCGGCCGGGAGTCACTGGTTGTACTTACGAAGACCACTTCGGACTGGTTATAGCAGCTAGATGCCCGATATCGAATGGACTTGACGCGATGTCGGAGCATAATCGATTTCGCAAGGCGAAATTCTTTGCGCACTTCTTAATTTTAGAATTTTTCGCGTGGACGAGCAATACGCACGAATTGGAATTAATTTAATGAGCCTTGAATGATATATCTAACATTAAACTTGTGGTTACTAAAAAGATCAGATCTTAGAAAATGGAAGTTTAACAATCTTAGTGCTACTTTTTCGTTTATTCCAATGAAAAATGTTAATTCTTTTTTAAATATAAATACAATATCATGCTTCTTAAATACGAATATTTATTTAATTAAATAGAATTTATTATAGAGAGTTATTTTTAATATTTCCCACATTTAATTATCTATTTAAGTTACAATCTGATGTTTTCTCGCCCAGTCTGGTAAACTTATTTTTACGATTGTAATCTGTAACCATTCTTTATATACGAGGTAAACGCGTAATAAACCGCTTCAGTGCTTTCTTGAAGTCTTCACACAATGGTCAGTCGTAAAAGACCACCTCTCTTTTGATAAGTCATGACGAACCACTAAAGTCTTTTCAAAGATGTTTATTCAAGTTCGGGGAAAGTCATTGGAAAAGTTTTAATGACCAGTAGTGATAAAGTTTCGCGAGCTTCCGCATCCGACCCGACGCCATTGTTACTTTTCATAATTTAGAGATTCGTCAGTTTTATTAGCTGATTTCTGCTGACAAAAGTCAATCCTTTCTATTATTTCATATTAAAAGACTAACTTCCATATTAGAATTAAAGATATATCATAAATTTATTCCAACAATAAATTAATCGTTAAGTGTTTAATATAAAATTCTGAGAAATTCTTTAACGTTCTTCTGGTTCATATTTAAAGATTATACATTATATTTATTTAAGAAGTCTTTCTAAAACAATATTTTTTAAATCTTTTCTTTATGTCACGTCGACAGATGTGCATGTCAAATGGGAAAACTAGATTATTGTTATTCAGCAACGGCTCACGTTTTTCATTCGATTCCAAATGGACGCGACTCATTACTGTCATACACGCGACAGCTCGGGACAAGGATTGGCAGCAACGGCGTTGACACACCGGCCGTCTAGATCAGGATCGATGCGTCGAACGATTCACGAGTGCATGGTGACCATTCATGGTATTCCATGTATCGCGACGAGAGGTGGTTCGTTTTGATGTCCCGCATCGTTGCACTTGATAAATCGCTCTATATTACGAAACAGCGGGAGCTACCACGAGCAACATATAAAAACAAAGAGCGGCTGGAGAGATCCATCTAGCGAGCACTTTGTTTCACATCTTCTGTTATTTATTATGCGGCTGACTGATACACTCCGTATAATTTCTTCGTTATTTCTAAAGGAAAAATAAATAACTATATAAATAATAATACGAAGTCAACTAGCCTTTAGAATATCATTCTTTTACAAAATGAGAGTTATAATAGTTATATATAAAAATTATTTTTATAATTATATCACAGGATTGTTTCCTAATGCTAATGGAATAAGAACGAGCTATTGAAGAATATACGAATAAGTGAAAATAAATAAGTTCTTGCAAAAGTTGTGTTGCATATTTGAAGACGATTCATTATTAGAGTTATTTAAAAATTGAAGCAATATTCGAGGATAGGATTGTGAATTTACATCTTATAGATTCAATCTGTATATTTTTCATACGTTATTTCATTTCAGATGTTAAAATGTCTCAACCAGAATTGATTAGCGATCTGGACGTGCCTGAAAATTCACAGCATCTCTGTCAGTGTTCCACGATTAACAATATGGATCCCATGAGAACACCAAGAGACAGAATGGAAAGGAATGTGAATAGCACTAGGATCTCCAACAATCAAGATCTCTCGCGAAATCTGGAAACTTTACAAAACGTTTTCGAGCCGGTACGAAGGTTGGAGAGTCCCCACCAAGATAAATCGCAGATCAACCTGGACAATACTAGGAACGTCGATCTCCTGGAACATCAAGCGAATATATCGTCTAATTCTAGATCTATGAATAATCAGAATTCATTGTTATCTCTTCACGGGCATAATCTTTCGTGCAGTCCTCGTAACAATTTGGATCTGTCTCGCAATCTGGCTTTTGAGGCGGCCCGAAGGGTCCAGGAAACCTCGAGTCTGCAGGATAATCAGCACAGTTTGACTTCGAGTCCTAGTCCTTTGCTAGAGACAGGACCGAATTTGCTTGAGACGGCCGGCAAAGAGTTGGATAAGCAGCTGGAAGATCACGCCAGCTTGTCGCCGCAGAAGCAAAGCTCCAACAAGGAGAAGTTGAAGAACGTGCAGCAGGTGTTGAATCCTTACCAGCATCATCACGAACCCGCGGCGGTGGAGCGTGGCGTTCACGGGCATTTTCACGGCGACATACATAGCCACATTCATAAGCACGCCGATAATTTTAGGAACAACACGAATCTGGACGAAGGCTTGATGGGCTTTCAGCAACACCAGCGACAGCACACGCATCATCATCACAGCAACACGAAGACGAACGTTACTCATCATCATGGATCCGGGACACATCACACACACACGCAAGGAATGACCGGACATCATCATGGGAATCTGGCAACTAGTCTCACTAGCCATGTCCATGGAAATTCTGGTCCTTTGAGCGGATCTGGTTTGTATCTTCTAATTTTACGATTTTTGTAATTATTATAGGATGTTATAATGAGTTGGTTGTTGCGTTGTTATTCCAGGTTCTGGTTCCGTGAATCAAACCAGTTCTGCTACCTCTATCGGACACCATCATCCAACGGCGATGCCAATCACAGCTGCGATAAACCACCTGAATTCCCCCCACAGTCATCATCGACTCAACGCCGGCTCCAGCTTGGCTCACCATTCGAATCCTGCCTTTCCCAGCGATCATCACGGCGCTTCAGGTGCTCTGAGCGGCGCATCGTCGAATTCGAGTATGATGAACCACGGTGGATCGCCCACGGTGCACCGGCACGTGGTCAACGTCAACAGCAGCTTATCGACGACACCCTTGGGTGGTCACCATCACGGTAGCTCGTCGGGTAGTTTAACCGGTCACTCCAGCGTGAACCATCATCACGTCAGCTCCGGTATATCGTGCGAGTCCTCGTCGTCGAACGCTAATACTAGGACGCACAGCAGGTTGGATCACGTTCACGATCATCATCATCACCTACAATCGGTGCATCCGTTGCACGCGAGCCATCCCGATACTAGGCCGAGAGATCGGGCGCCTTCGAGCTTGGATCATCATGGACATCTCCACGGTCATGTGCACAATCACGGCCACCCGCACGGGCAGAGTGACACTAAAAACGCGTCTCTTATGGGCATCGACGCCATTCAAGTATGTAAAAAATCTAGATTACTACATGATTTACTCTACATAAAAATTGCAAAGTTTTCGTATGTGATTACTTTGAGATGTAACAAAATTTTAAATCTTTCTCTCTCCTTCTCTCTCTTATAATCGTAAAAGGACCGTTCCAAGAAATTAATTAGATCTTGAACTTCTATAAATTTTCCTCGTACTTCGCCAAATGAGGAGAATGACTTATGCCACCGTTCCGCCCAGCGGCTCGTATATTCCTAGCCATTTTTGCCGCCACATCTGAGAAAATACATGTTCGTGAATCGCCATATCTCTATCCGCGCACGCTTGAGTTACGTTCGCCGTGTCCTGGCCACGCGAGAAGCTATAAATCGTGTACTAAGCAACGGTTCTGCCCTTAGAGCTTATATCAGGAAATATTTTCAGCCGAGGGCCAAATGTGCAGCGCGCGCACGAATGATTAATGATCGGTGCCCGTTGCAGAGATGTTCGAATTTCGCCGCGAACGCGACAAAAAATATTTTATCGGGCATTCTTTACCCGCAAGTGTTGATAACTGAAGCCTGACGCGATGCTAACATTAAAAATCATACGGTCCGTACTTTGCTCGAATTTAACGATCATGACCTTCAAGAGTTAGCTAGTTAATGATCGGGGAAGAAAGGCACGTTTGAACCATTTACAATGTTATTAGTAATAACAGTGAACATTTACTGTCCGTAAAAGCTAATCATATTTCATTTTTCATTATTTCAATACTGCTATTATTTCGTTAATACTCATTAATGACTCATCCTTAATACCCTTAATGATCCGATAACGATACATTTCGATATACGTTGCAGTCATAAATCTTTATTAGTCGTTTCAGAATTAACGACATGCCACTATTATAGCAACTCATTAAGGCCCAGTTCCACAATCTCCAGTTAACTTAACCGGCCGGTTAAGTTAACTGGAGATTGTGGAACTGGGCCTAAGTATTATTCGCGCGACGTAAAAGAATGCTTTTTTCCATCCTACTTTGTTAGACGCACACGAACGTCGTAAATTGGTTTCACGTGACTTAACGTAAGTAACTTTGACGTTTTAGGTTTCGGCCCCAACGAAGAACAAATGTCAATGTCACGTGATGCAGTCCGGAGGAAACAACGGTGGAACCGAGGGCGAGAGTGACGGAGGCGTCGAAGTGGCATCAAGAACGCATCAACCCCCTGCTCTTCCACCACGTCCACCACCGAGACCAACGAGACGTTATGAGACGACTACTGCTAATCAATGTAAGTAACTTTATTTTTACGCATGCTCCATTAATATAATTTTTACTTAGGATAGCAATTACATTTAAATAAAAAATTGCCAGCGAAAATTAAAATCAATTGAAATAAAAATTGAAAGCTATTGAAATCAATCATACATCGAATAAAACGATGAAGTTTATTAAATAATTCATAATATTAAACAAAGCTTTATTAAGTAATTTATAAAATTAAACACAACAATCATATTTTTTATGGGTTTGATATTACCGCATGCAATTCCCTGTGCTTGCGTATCGATATGGAATAGTCGATATGGATGACATTAGCGCCCACTCCATATCGGTGACTTAATTTCCATTTGAGATTGAAATGTCAGGCAGTCGTTGAAACGTCGGACGGCGGCGTTTCCTGAAAATTCGCCGAGCGATCGCGGAACGTCGGCTGGTGGTAGCTCCATCCTATGTCGGGCGGTTTCACGATTAGGTGACAATTGCACTGTCAGCCGGATGAGGAGGTGGCGATATTTGCGCGCGCGTTTTATCAGACGCGAACGCGCGTATCGACGACCACGCGTTAGGTTTCTACCCCGTTCGCTCGGAGAATCGCATCCCTGCATTCCTGCAGAATTTCAACCCCCGACCGCGCCGGGTCGCTCGAATCATCCGGGGGTATATCGACCAGTCGATGCTTGCACCAACCGAGAGTAGGACGATCCTCCCCGTTGAGGGATGCGAGCGACTTGAAAGCGGGCCGACTATACAACGGTCACCTAACGACGTGGCGTTTACGTGCTAAGCGTGCTCCGCATCGTTTCCTCGCTGGCGTGAAAAAAAAGAACCTCGAATCACCCGGATCACCCTCGTGTGGACTTGACAAACACCACGGCAGCCGCCACCTGTGGGACACATCACAACGTGTCCGCCACCGACGACTGTGAATCCTCTCGAGTGCGCGATCGTCGATACGGGAGTGGATTTTCATGTCTTAAAAAGGACGTACGGTGGAGATCGACACAGGGTGACGATCGGATCGTTCCTGTTTATCGAGTTTTCGTGTGCGAAGCTCAGGATCGAATGACGATCACTTAAGAATACGGGAGTCAACGATAGTAATAATTTCCGATGACGATTATTGACGGTGAAAGTGAGTTGACCCAGCCGGAAATGCACGACGAACAGGTGACCTTGGGAAATGGAGAACTCTCTTGGTGACACGTGACCCGTGTAGAATGTCGCAGACACGTATGGTCGAATGAAGGCAATGGAATACTTAGTACATCGAATAATGCTGCTATAAATATTAAGCGTTTGCTCTTAACATCGATTATTTATACGTATGCGATTTATTTGCAGTCCTCGTAGAATAATGAAAAACAATCATCGCACATAACCATCTAATTTATTATAATTATTTACACGTTTCTTGAAGATAATAAAATAATTTTCTCTTTATAATTTATGTTTCGACGTTTTAACGAAGATGTTTAAATCATTTATACAATTATTTTCTTTAATAATTATGCATTATTTGTCGTTTCTCTCTTTTTAATATACATTTACGTTTACTTCAAATCAAAATAAATGAATTTTTCGATTATTTTAATACAAAAAAATTTTTTAAAAAGAAAGAAAAAGATTATAAATAATTATAACAAATTTTCACAAAAATATGATGATATATATGACGATTGTATTATATCATATTATAAAAAAATGTTAAATTTAAAGTTTAAAAAATATTTTATAAAGTAGTACATCATTGCGTCAACATTGACAAGCTTTATTAACCAATTCTCAAAATGATGATGACATAAAAAAAGGAATGCTTTTAAAGAAATTTGTAACCAACACTGCATGTTAAATCCGGATTGAATTCTGAACAATTCACATTGATACATAATTCATCCTCGTCCTATTCTTATTCTATGTGGATTCAATCAAATAAATCACGCACAAATTCTATCCGATCTAGCCAAAGCTATTCGATGCAACGGCAAAGTTAAATTGTCGACGGCGCCATGTGACGGCGAGTGATAAAAACGCAGGAATGAGCCCGCGGGATTACTGAAGATTGTCGTGAGCTGACGCAAAGCGACGCGAGGAAGATGGATGGCTATCCGGTGCTCCAAATAGTGCGTTGTCGCCTCGGAACGGAAATGGAGATGGACAACCAGGGCTATCCATTCCCGATGGCGGCACACTCGCACTCGCACTTGCCGCATCCGGCGAATCACGCACACTTCCCGAGGCCGCATTATCCGCATCCCTGTGGTACGACAGACCCCTTTCGCTTATCAGCCACCCCTTTTTGCGCTCCCTTTGTGCACTCGTGTGCACACTTATTAATAGGTGCACCGCGTGACGCTTGTCTTGAGGCAAGGTCAAAGGTTGCGGCGCCTCGCTCTTTCAACGCATGCATAACGCGCTGGATTTTTACATTATCTAAGATTGCTAATCGTTTTGCTTAAAATTATTCCTTATAAGCGTTTCAGTATTAACAAAGTAATGAATTGCGAACGACTTTCTTCCGTATAATTTCTTTTATCAAGGAAAGAATGGCTGGTTGTGTGTCTTATCTATCAGGAAATGTGATAGGACAATTTGAAACAACCTCTGCTACAATATGTATTAGGCTCTCTATTCTTATACCTTCTTGGACAAACATCAAATCGTAAATTTTATGAAACGGCTATTACTGGAACTAGTCCATATTACTAGGCCGAATATTACAGTAAAAATTGTTTTCGATATATCAGCTATCTGTGCCACACATGAAATATCTTTAGCTGTGCGGCACCGAAATAAATATCTACAATTTCGCAAAGATTTCTCAGGTCAGATTGTTCTACATTTGTACGAGATAGACCTAGAGAGATTACACGAATCTTTTATTCCGTCCCTATTTTTGGCGAAGTGCTTCAGATATTTCGTTATACATGTTTTGTCACAATAGAGAGAAATGAAATGTTTTGTAGCCTTGTGTTCTCGAAGATCAAAATCATATAAACAAACATGAAATAATAAATTCGTTCCGGACCAATCTAGACCGATATTTTTCTCAGCGGTAAACATCACGCAGGTAGTAGGCGTGACGCGACAGATCAAAGGCTAGACATTGTGTTACGCCCCAAAAAAAACCGCAGATCTCATCAATTTTCCAACCGTGAGTATTCCATAAGGTGGAATGTGCGTATATTTCGACGTTGATGTTACCGATTTCTCATCATTGTCCTCGGAAACGTGAAAACGGTGGATTCACCCTCCGGAGGGCGGAATTGAAAGAGCAGTTTTCTTAAAAGGATCCATTCGACTTTTCTCCTCCCTAAGAATTTCCACTCCGTAAATTTTATATCCCGCCTTTGAACGGTAGATTAGGATCAGAAGACATATCACGCTCCAGGTATTTCTTGAAGATATCCCTCGAAACTCGTGCTTGGAGAAACTTATAGTGAATCTCTTCCCGAATCTTAGATCGTCTTTTCATTGGATTTTTATCTCAGCAGGTCTTTTTAATTTTTACTCCGTATATCTTCCGCTGAAAGTGAACGTAAATTTGCTACAAACATAATTTCTGGTCTTCGGTCTTTATAAAAATATTTTACAAGTATATTTTTAATTGTGTTCGCGCTCGAATGTTCTGTTCTTAATCTTCCAACATTTTTCATGCATCAGCAATGTGCCTGATAAAAAAAGAATTAATTCTGAGAGAGCCTTATGAAAATGGGAATATTAGCTCATTGTCTTCAAAGCTACGCGGTATATTGACGCTTGAGAATTCATTGAGAGGGAACTTCCAATACGGTCGGCGCACTGGACTCAATAGGATGCTTTGACAATGGAAGTCGAACCCGGATGCCGTCAAACGAAGTAACACAGCTGCGTTGAACGTTACAAAAGCAGCATCGTAGGCATTTCCCAACGTGGTCGCGATAGAAACGGAAATACAATCGGTGGTTTCTGAGTTTCCACGTGAATTGCGAGATAGGCGATGAAAGCGATTGAAATTTATTCGTCCAATATTTTTGGATGAATAAATTGAAGCGTCGTGTATCAGCTCCGATTAAAATATTCTTTCTTTCATTCTTTTTCATGCATTCATTTACAAGACTTAGCACTTTTGATGTCTCGCATTTTTTATGAATGTTATCATTTAAGTATCACGTGTGTGCAAGGGCCTATTTGACGGCCTTAAATGTTGTCCTTTGTGGGACTACTCGACCCTTTCCGAGAGAAATCCCAGCAGGAGTAAGCCGTGCTGGGTCCTCGGTTAGCGGGATAATGATTGTCCTCGCGTGAGAACCTAACAGCCGTAGTCCTGATCTGGTCACAATGAGAAACGTGCCGCGAGCGAAATTCCACGAATATCCGTAGACAGCGATTACCCTCAAACTCACGTTGATATTCGCATCTCGATAATGCATCGTCTGTGGGACCGAAATTAACTGCAGCCTTGACATCACCGGATTTACGATCCGCGTCATCGACAGCCAAATGCTCCTCGTGTATCATTTAACTTTTATATCTAGAACTAGAGAATATTTGGCGCAAGAATTTAGCGAATTCGAGGCGATTTTGAAAACGTTTTTGAAAACGTATAAGGAGAATCAGCTCGGTTTGCCATAATCTTAATTAATAAGTGAATTAGATTGTTGAACTCTCGGAAAGAAAATTGCAACAATCATTTGCAAGTGGATTTAGATCGAGTCGTTGTAATCTCGTGTTTGTTGTCAAAATATCGGCATCCCGTGCACGCGCAAGGCTTTTTACTGGAGCGATTAGAATTTCATGGGTCGGTTTTGCAGGTCACACCGGCGAAGGTGGTTGCTGCAAGAAGTACGTTGTCCTTTGCTACCTCTGCGGTGGATTGAGCGCGGCAGTCGGCAGCCTTTTTTTGGCGGTGCACGCGATCCTTTCGGCCCACACGGACAGTCTAGCGCTGTTCGAGACCGTGCCGTCTTACATTCCTGGCATTATGGTGAGAGACAAAAATCGATCGGTCGTATTGCCAAATGCGTCTTGGCGTGTCGATATCCATTCTGATGGACTGTACGCAAAAACGTTAATGTATCAAGCAGCAGCATCGAGTAAATTAACTTTAAAATGCATAGTTTTTATGCCGCTGGCATAACTATGTACGTAATTAATTTCTTTTAATTTTATGAGCTTTCGCACAGCGAATCTGTAGTGCATGGCATAATGATTGTTTTATTCGTTCAATTACTACGCGGATAGTAATATTTCAAGATTGCGCAGACACATGCGACTTAATGGCGAATAATTAATTTGTCGTTTCAGTTGATCCTGATGGGTTTCTTCACAATGCTGCTAGCTAGGCGAAAGCACAGATACGGACTTTTGGTAAGTTCGCCGCGTAAACTCTTCGTCCCCGCGGGAAAGCGTCATTGCCGCTGACAGTTCTGCCATTAAACTGGGTTTACAACTTTTGCAGATGAAAGTCTGCGGTTCCGTGGGAGTGGTGTGCGCGCTGGTGTGCGTGCTCGTCACCGTCACGACTACAGTAATTCACATGTCCCGACTGCAGAATCTTCGCGAGTGCGTTTACACTGCGCGCGCGAGGTACGTATATTCCTCGTTGGTATATCCCAGAAGAAATTACGGCCGTAAAGTGGCAAAGCACCTTGGCGTCATTATGAAACAGCCGTACAGTTTGCGATGATAATAATATTTCGCGTTATTATGGAAATTCCATCGTCCCTGCTATGCAGTCAAAATCTCTCTTGCGGAAGTGTCAGATAGTAAAATAAATCTTACTTAATTTACTCAAATTGTTTAAATATTGGATGATTCATAAATAAGTTCCGTTTTACTTAACAAACAGAATTTTTATATTTAAAAAACGTTGCAATAACATTTATAATCTGTTATATATTCTCCTTTATTAAGTACAACTTGTTCCTATTTAGACGGTAATTTATTCCTTCCTCGAAAAATTTTGAGGGTTTTGACGCAAAAATATAAATTCATCGAGCATTATTATGAAAATTTTTTCTATTTATTGAATTTTGGAGTGACCTAAACAGATGGAAATCTAATCCGGAGAATAAGGAGAATGAGGTAGAACTAAAAGTTCTAGAATTTTTTCTTGGGTTATTCTAACCTGTGTGAAGTTAGCCCCCAATGTAGAAAAATCAAAAATTTTCTTTTTGCAAACGTTTGCTCATTGTTTGTCCACGAATGCCCCGTTGGAATTTTTGTTTGCTCCCCTCTAGTTCAAAAGTCATAAGCAATTCAATTTTGGGGGGCCAACTTCACACTGGCCCCCCAATGTCGAAAAATCAAAAATTTTCTTTTTGCAAACGTTTGTCCATCGTTTGCCCACAAATGCCCTGTTGGAATTTTTGTTTGCCCCCCTCTAGTTCAAGAGTTATAAGCAATTCAATTTTGGGGAGGCCAACTTCACACTGACCCCCCAATGTTGAAAAATCAAAAATTTTCTTTTTGCAAACGTTTGCCCATTGTTTACCCATGAATGCGTTACTTGCGCGTTAATTTCGCGTTACTTTTTTTAATGAATAACGAGTAACGATAACGATAGCTTTCCAAAAGTAACTTTCCAACCCTGGCATTACTATTTCCGTTATAAAAAAAATGTAACGTCATTACCAAATCGTTACTATAAAAAAGTAACGGTAACGGGGTAACGGCGTTACAAGTAACGCGTTACTTCCCAACCCTGGTATCAACTCAATATATTATGCAAAAGTATCAATCGTTTTCCAAATGAAAACCGACATCTTGCACGGATATTAATTTTAAGCTTCCATGTAATGGTTTACACAGATCGTGCACGTGTTACGGCGCACCGCAGTCGAAGGGGGATCCCGGTGTGCTGTTCGAGGGAACGCCTCACTGCGAGGCGGTGCACGGTGCACTGTCGGACTGCCTGAGGGCCCTTTTCGGCGTCTCGGTGGCCGGTATACTGGCTTGCATATTCTCATGCATGCTGGTATATCAATTGTTGAGCCACGAGAAGAAGAAGATGTACTGGGAGCAGTTGGAGCTGAGATGCAGATCGTTGTACGGCCAGGGTGGCACCGTGGGACCGCCGGCCGGGTCCTGTGGATGCTGCAATGATTGCGGGGGTGCGAACCCGTGGTGGGCGCAGACACCTGGGAATCTATATACGCCGAATCCTGATATGGCACCGTCCAGGTATGATAATAATGTTTAAAAACTATAGATATTTATAAATAAATAGATATAGATATATTATTGTTTCTGTTTAAAAAAACTTAGCATATAATAAAATTCATACTGACTGAAAAACTTTAAACATCGCAAACGTGCAATATTTTCTTTTAAAAAAAAAAAAAGAAAGTCGTATTTTAATTACATATAATTACATATAATAAAAATACGATCAAATTACAGCTATATTCAATAAACAGGCCTTTGCCTCGATATCAATATTCGATAATAATGATTGCGGCGTGTATCTAATGAAACTGATAAATTTCATGAATTTCATAAAGAAACGAAGTACAATTAACACTTAAAGTACAATAAATAAAACGATGTATGTTCTTGTTTTTACATTGTACATTGTATTCTGATAATTTGTTATTATATACTATTGTGTGGATTAATTCGGCATTTCTTTTGGTTCCTGATATTTGCAGAAAGATTTTTCAAGTCTCGGGAATGTATTGTGATGAGCGACGCACTCTTTGAAGTTTACTTTTATTCACCGTAGCACGAACTGGCAATAAAACGCGCGGCCACGCACGTCAATTGGTTATAAAGTACACCAGTACAAAGACACGACTCAGTAGATATTGCTCTGAACATTGTATCCAACCTGTCTGGTCTGGCATCGATCCCGACGCAAAAAAGAGGATAAAAGAAGATTATATTTGTATTGTGCATGATTCTTGAATCAGTTCGCGGACCGTCAAAGTCTTTGTTAAAGAATAAAGTTTTGCAGTAGACAATTGATAAGACACTTTTTCATCGATGCAATATATAATTTATTTTTATGATAAAAACATATACACAACGTTTTCAAAGAAAATTTTAAAATATATTTAGAAACATCGCAAATATATTTCTTTAATTTTATTTAACCGATTAAATCGGTAGAAATGAAGAAGAACCGAAATATTTTATTTTATTAATAAATTAGTATGCTTATCCAGTTATTTAGAGATAAAAAGTCATGGAATTATTAATATATATAATTTTAAAAATATGGAAAATTAGAAGAGTAAAGTATAATAAATTTGGATAAATTTATCATAGGATAAAATTATCATTTACCCTAATATTGTTTTTAAAAACTCAAAAGAATCTATATTAATCTTAATAATCTTAATATAATATAATATAATAATCTTAATATTAATAGAAGTTAACGTATTGTTTTGCTTTTATAGGAGATGGCGATTACCTTGGTCGAGATCACGAGGTCCAGCACCGAGCCCAGATTCGAATTATGGCTTTCACACGCAAACACGACCAACGGAAACCAATGTGGAGAGCGGAACCGGCCCTTATAGTGTCTTTAACTCGCAGTCGAGTGGTCCTTACTCAGTCTTAAACGCTCCGAATGCTCCATACACTCCGAGCACCGCGTCTTACAGCGTTTTGGAAACTCCAGTGCCATTGTGGGGACCACCACCACCGTATAGCGATCCTAACAGTCCCGCCAGACGACCGCAAATGACCGAATCGAGAGCCAGAATTGCCAAGAGGATGGATAACTTCGAAAACAACGAAGGTGAAGTGCCAATTATGACAAACCAAATAACTTTCGATAAAATAATGAATGTTATAATAACCAATTAAAAAGAACGGAGAACATATATAAAAAACCGACCGTTAATTTTTGGATATTGAGCATTAGAAATTAAGCTCTTGCGTTTTTTTCGGAATGTCTAGATCATAGATCGAGATCCGCAAAGCGTCCCTCCGATAATTACGAGAATGCTGAGGAGATCTCTAATAGCACGGACCCTGAAGGCGGGAACGAGGGAACCATTAAAGGTAGGAGAGCCAGAAAGCCCTTGAAGGGCGTAGAAAATGGGGCATTTCAGCAAGAAACGAATGCCGGCCCGAAACAATCCGAGAGCGAACTATATTTTGGTGACGTGTCCTCGTGCTGCGGACCCGAGAGTAGTTTTTATGATCTGGCTGTGGAAAAAGAAGGTACTATTAAAATTTTATCTGCGACGATCACGTAACATTTCTGGTTGTGAAAATTCTACGGTTAGACTCGTTATCTCGGCACTTATACAGAGATTAATATCTTTTTTATAATTATATAAAAATTGTTTATAATTATATTGTAATAAAATACTAACAATTTTTAAATTAAAAGTTAAATTAAATTTTGTGACATTAGATATACAATTCATATATAAGTATGCCTTTTTTATTACTGAATATCTTGTAGGAATATTCTTATTCATACAGAAGCCGTTGATTTAACCTTTACGCTGCTGGCGTTTTTTCATTAAAATAGTATTCTTTCTTTCCCAAAAATTTATCTATATAAATAACATACACATTGCGCAGAATTTGGAGATTTGTTCAGAGCCACAAAAGTGGCTTTCCCGGCAGTCTAAAGGTTAATTCAAAGAATTATATTTACTTGTGAATTATTTATTTTAAAAATTAAAACGTTTTTTATAACATTTTTTGCATGTTCGATATACTTGTACTTTTTGCAGGTGCAGAACATTCAGAAGGTGTAGATTATCTGGCGACCAGGCTGGGCAAGCGTCAACTATCGAAGAGGTCTCGATTGCCTCTTCCTTTGCCTGCGGACAACGGCGACATTCCCTGTGACAATTATGCGAACAGCGACGAACCGAGAAGCGCAAGAGGCCCGTTCCTCGCTCCCGACGCGCAATACGAGGTGATTCAACAAGGCCGTTACTCCTATTACGGGTCGAAGGATGATGAGGAGCTGCAGGAAGGTCCGGCGAGTTCCGGTTACTTCCGGGAGGACGAGAACGAGAGGGGGCGTGAAAGGGATTATAGGGATTACAGAAATAGCCAGGAAGAGGAAACGCCACAGTGTTGCTTAAGCGATTCGACGACTCTGGACTCTGGTTGGCAAAGCGGGGAGCAACAGCAATCGGACGATAATGTTCGTCCGGTGAACGTGTGATCTTGGACTCGTAAAATTCTTAGCAAAAATGACAAAAGTGACGAGCGACCTTCGATTTCCTGCGGGGAAGTGTTATACGAGAACAGTTAAATTGAAGTAGCGAAGGAAATGCGTGACAATAGTTTCTGATCTGTGAATAATTTAGATCGATCGTATATATAAGTCCTCTTCTTAAGTAAACAAAGCGAGTGACTGAAATTTTTGGGATCCAATCCTCTGAACTTAATTGACGGAATAGAGAAGTTAGGGAAATGTGGCAAGATGTTTGAGCTTGAAAGATAAAGTCCTAGTCGGATGATACGTATGGTAGTAGGTTCACTTTTGAAAAACCTAGCTAAATTAAAGTTAATGCACTAAGTTTAAATAACATATTGTGAAATATTCTGGAATAGTGTGCGTGTCAGTTCATATCGTATCGATTTTCCTTCTACTGAAACAAATAGAATTGTTAGAAAAGCTAATTTAAAGACAACATTTCGCACCTTTTAAATAAATCAAGCAGTCATGAATGTGGCGCACGATAAAAATATCTTTTTCATAAATAGTAGTTATTTAATAGTAAATTTTATCTTCGATATACTAAACGAACACTCACGTGCTATGACATTCTCATTCCTCCGTATTAAAATAAATATTTTTATTTTGACATTTATGTGAAGTGATTGACGACGAACTGTATCGATGCCATAGAAAGCAAAATGCTGAAGATCCAGACAGACTCTAGTGATAATTTGTAGTGATAAAAATTATAATAACTCTGAAAACACAAGTGCTAATCTCGATTTCGACGAGAATGAACTGCCATTAATTCCTCTCGTAAGAAGCTTGCCAGTTTAATATAATCTATATACGTGTAAATTTTTTTAAATTGAAGCGTAGACGTGATACAAATAGAATATGATTAAATGATAATTTATGCTTATCCTCGATAGAATCAAGTGATGTGAACAATTAAAACTTGTGCATAAGATGCGTAAAAACTCGTGTTCAGCATCAGATGTGCATCAACGATCGTAATGGATGAAGCGACGTTAAAGCAACTCGATCATTCATATTAAAACATGATCACATGTTAAATAAAAATGTTAATCGAGGACGAAATGTTCACTGCAAATTCTATGTATTTTTGCTAATTGCAATGTTGCTCGTGTTGCTCGTAGTAAATAAATAATAGTGAGTGTTAAGTATAACCAAGAAATTATTTGCGACGAGAGAACGAATGAAGCCGAATGGGAAAGAGTAAAAGGAAGAATATTAATTTTGTAGAGATCATTTGTTGAAAATATATATCCGCCAACGAACGGATGTATGACTACTTTACTAGGAAGACTTTATTAGAATCGCTTTATTAAATATTCATTTATTATTTTGTACTATTTATTGCGTTTGTCTTGGTAGTAATATGTTGTAAGTACTTTTACCTGATATTTTACTGTCCTGAATTTTACGTTCATTGCGTTGGAGTTAAAATCGTCGATCAATCAACAATCGTTCTTTGTTATATACACGATAGATACCATGTACAAAAGTGTGCTTTACTCTTGCCAATTAAGTGTTAGCTGTAATCCTCAAATCGCTGATTATCTTTGAGATATCAGCGACCAAACGATACGTTCGTAATCATAAGAAATATATTTATAATAAGAGTTTAATTTTTTGCGATTAATAAATCGTTTCATTGTCATTTATAATTCTGATTTATTTCTTAGTATCGCTATATTCGCAATTGTGTGAAACGTTTCATTCCTTACTTTCCCCGTTGAGAATTTTATGAATTTTATGAATTTATAGAACCTTTCTTTTGATAATTGTGTATATTGTCACGCGTTATCAATGCTTATTGATGGATCGCTTCTTCTTTAAGTATTACGCCGTTACGGTCGCGAAAACTCTCAGCCAGAAATAATTAGTCGAATGGACGTCGATTTAACGTCGATGCATCGATGAATGGTCGATGTCAAATACTGGTTGACATTTTTGTCATTTTCGACTTCATCATAATTGTTTTTATGTTAATTGAGCAATTGCAAATATCTCTATAGGATTGATTTCTATAAGATTCTCTCTCTCTCTCTATTGTTTTTCGGCTAATTCTCTACATTGAATACACAGTATATATGCATATACTGCGCTTTCTGACTTTGACTGTCAATTCGATATAGAATTGATCGAAAGATAATAGAAATCTTATAGAAATGTCCGCACATTTGCTCAATTAACATAAAAACAATTATGATAAGATCGAAAATGACAAAAAATCAATCAGTATTTCACATCTACATTGAAAAAATTTGTATTCTCCTCTAAAATAAGTGCCAAGAGGATCTTCTTATAGTTTAAGAGAATAATCTGTTAAACAGTATATTCTCTAAAGAGATATTCTTTACATATAAGAATATTCTTTTTTATATGTTAAGATTCTCCTCTTAAACTAAGAAGATCTTCTTGACGCTTATTTTAGAGGAGAATACAAATTATTTCAGTGTATCATTCATCGACGCATCGACGTCGAATCTATGTCGATTCGACTAATCATTTCTAGCTGGGACTCACTTGCGGAATCACAATTCAGGTGGACCAAGGACAATATAGAGAGATCAATCAAACTAATTAGCGACTAGAATACTCGTCGGTTGTCTATTTTCGTTATCGGCCGCTCGAGACGTAAACGTGAATAAAATGCATATTTTATTATTCGGAGGCGGCATAGTCAGATTGTAGCGCAGTAGCTTAATGTCATTTAAGTGAAGAAAGTGTACCTTAAGGGCGAGCCGCGAGTCATATTAAGTCCGATGCGCCATCGAACAATGTACATGACAATGATTAAGAATAAAGGATGATTTTGCGAAGAACGCTGCGCGCGATACGACGGATGGTGGTCCTCTCTTTAAACCGCGGCTTGTTCTTCATATTGTCACACAAATTATTCGATATGTGATAAATGTGATGAGCCGAGGTGGAAATCCCATTGCATGCTAAGCGTACGTGTAAATCATACGATAGAAATAATAATATTTATCTCAGAGTATATTTCTTCGTAATGTTCACTGCGAATACAATGTCTCTTGTGTTACCCATTCAAATTTATGCAGTGCGAAAGCCGGTGAAACACGAACGCAACTTCGTGCACGCGGGTAAACGTCCGAAAGGAATGCGAATTCCATGGTACTGCTATTGTTAAGTTTCTTTAGCGAATTCCGGCAGCCTCGTTAGCCAATATCAGATTGTTTGATATATCGTAACAAGCCATTAAACTTTCATAACGTGTCCATGCACGAAAGGCGGCGCGTGGCATGTAATGTTATTTTTTGATGCGATCCCTGGTAAAAAATTTTTCATATATAAACATATATAAAACATGTATAAACATATATAAACACATATAAACATAAATAAACATACATAATTATCTATAAAATATGTCCATACATAAAAATTTTCATATATAATTATACAGGATGTAATTAAAAAAAGATGCGTAATTGCATATTGCATTACATATTTTTTCTTAAAAGCAACCATGTCTTTCTTCACACCAATTGATTCATGTCATTATTCTGTGCATAAAAGTATTAAGGTAAGATTATCAAAAAATTAATAGTTTACAAGATATTTTACACTTTATGTCAAAATATGTCAGAATAAAATATAAAATATCTTGCAAACTATTGATTTTTTGATAACTTTACCTTAATACTTTTATATGCTAAATAACTGGAGGAATTATAATATATAAAGAAAATCAGGTGTTTCCATTTAAAAAAACAAAGGTCATCTTAAAATCTCAGGAACACCTCCACCTAGGAAAAACGTGTGTCCATCATAAGATGTCCCCCTCGAAACAGAGTAAATTTTACTTGAAACATTTTTTCGAATAACGAATATTTCAAGAGATAATCGCGTGGAACTTTTAAAATGGGACACCCTGTATATAATCATATATAGCTTTTCTATACATTTATATATGATTATATATGAAAAATTTTATGTATGGACATATTTCATACATAATTATATGTTTATATATCTTTATATATGTTTATATCTGTTTATATCTGTTTATATATATTTATATATATGAAAATTTTTTATCGGGGATTGTTTTCTCAGATCGTGAGACGCGCAGTTTTTTGAGTTAAAATTTATATTTGTCGAGAAATGTGGCAGTCTTATTAATATATCGTGCAATCAGTATACATATGTTAATTAATAAGCGTTATTATTAAAACTATTATTAAATAGAATGCTAAAACAAACGAGATATCTTTAACACTAATATTAATTACATATTTTTGCTATTAAACATGACTGAAGTTTCGTTCAAAAATGAAGTTTTATGAGAATAAAATATACCTTCGTATCGCATCGCAAGTCATACGGAGTTTCGTAGATATTGTCAGAATTTCCGGAACTAAGAACGTTCTATAGATATCGTCACAGGTTGTTAAGCAGTAATATATACGAGATTCGTATCACAGTGCACGTCAAATGTTTTTGTACCGTACGATGGAGCGCTTAATTAATCAGGCAGCGAATACATTCGTGCTCAATAAAATACGCTTACGTTGTTTATACGATTATCATACCGTATGATAAATGCAGTAAAGTGGCAACGGCTTTAAATAAATAATTAACTTATGTAAATAATTAGCTTCTGTAAATAGCATTTAATCGTTCTTTATCGAAAACCTGGTTGCAAACTGTTTACAGAACATGTGGTCAATTATTCTCGTCCGGTTGTTGTTTGAATTGATATGTTAATTAAATGATCTGTGAAAAAACACTCTTTTGATAACACAGATGACAATCTGATGTAGTAATAGCAAACATAATTAGTTTCGTTTATTACTCGCCGCTTTGCGATCAGCTTTACGTTTGAATGCGATACTAACACATTCCTATCAAATGTTACGCAAACGTGTAAATAAAAGTTCGTTATTTCAGTACGATAGATGCAACAAGTAGGACATATATTATAATTACTCTACTTTATATTTCTACAATTAATAATAAAATATATGTACAGCTGCTTCACAAAAGAAATAAGTAATAACAAGGTACACAGTATAAGAAACTGAGATCGGTATAGTATTATTATGTATATCGACGTCGTCACGGCAAAAAGGCGTAAGCAACAAAAATCTGAAAATGAGATTATTATGGAAAACAGGTCATAAGAGTCAAGCTTTGTATCTAACACTATGATTGTATTCACCAAAAATTCGAGAATCGTTAATTTTATTACTAGTTGATAAAAAAATTGCACCTTGAATAACATTTTTTAGGTTTTTCTCAATTTTTGGATCTCCTATAAAATTTGATAAAAGCCGCTTACGCCTTTTTGTTGTGACGATATCGATATTATCTATTGGTATAGTATTATTATATTATCTATTAAATTAATAATTTCAAGAATATCCAATAAAATTGTTATAAAATATTTTCAGGTTTGCGAAAGTAATAAATTATACTATCGTGGAAAAAAGATTGATACATTATCCAAAAAATGAATAAGCATGAGAAATTTTGCAAATATTTTATGATTTCTTTGAAAAATCTATCGAAATTTGAATCCATTTTGGAATTGTTAGTTTCAAGCACCTTCAACAATTCTATGCGTTGCCTGATTTGCCAAGAAACTCTCGACTCTTTCCCTAAATTCTCTGCTGGATTCCGGCAAAGGTAGCCGCGGTCCGATTCCAGCGAGACCTTGCAAATTCTGAAGAGCCTCCGACAGTCGGCGATCGTGATCCAAGATGTCCGGCTTGGGTGCTGGTGGTTTTCTCTTTTGCAGCGGGAATCTCGTTGTCTTCGATTCGGCGGCGACATTACCGTTCTCTGGCAGTCGGTTCATCATTCCGCAGAATGCGATCTTTGCACTGAGCAGCGACCAGAAGATCTCCAGAAGAGATGCTATCAGGACATTTAAGGTCAGCAGCATTCTGGCATGCAACGAGTCCTCATAATGGCTACGCCAGAAGATCTTGGTCTTTTCCTTCGCCAAATCCGTAGATTCTTGCGTAATGTTCATCGTGCCTTTATCCTGGAAAATTTCTTTCGATATCATCATTCTTTCTTCAAACATGAACGACGTTTCCGTCATCGTCAGATCATCGTGATTATCATTATTGGCATCAATATGGAAGTCTGATATATTGACCTCGGTGCTGAGGGATTTTAAAGTAACGGGTAATTTATTAGAATCGTTGATCTTTAAAAAGTCATGATCTTCAGTGATGTTGAACGAATTGTTCTCGGTCGACGTAATATCGTCCACGTAAGTATCATTTGTGAAATCCTTAGCAGGACGAAGGGAGTAATGCGGATCGTCGAGGATTTTCGCCAACGGCCACAGAGATCGACCAGTGTTGTTGAAAGCCGCCGCAACGTCGAAGATCGTGACGACGAAACAGAGGATCGCGGCTACCAGGGAGAAGAGGCTACCGTAGAAGAAAATGGTGATGTTCCGGTCGATGTACCAACGTCGCCAAGCGAGGAGACCTGTCACGAACGGCACCAGACACGCAACAGACAAAATCGGACCCTGCAAGGACAATGCGAGGATGCCCAAAAAGAGGGACAGCGCTCCGAGGCCAAAGTGGACCAAGGACAGGCCGCCGACAGTCGACGCCGAGTAACGACGCTCCGATGGATACAAAGACGACAACGGTGGTTTTGTTTTCACTTTGATAACGTACACGTTCTCCGTCATTGTCTTCTTAAGTCGCGAGTGCACCTGATTGCACCAACAACATTTAATTCGATGGATCCGATCGAGAGAAAGAATTACGTTAAGTACAATGTGTTTGGCACATTTGTTCGAGATAAATTTAGTTCATACAGTTTGCATAGTTTATTGTCCCTTTCACTCACATCTCTTTAAAAAGTTTACACTTCCATAAGTATCCGTAACAATGTCGCAGAAGTATAGACCTTATCCAAATTGTCTGTTGGGCATTCTTTGCACCTTCTGCTTTACACTGTCAAATTAAAAAAAATTAATAAAATACAGTAGCTGCTTGCTGTGTTATAAAATATAATTAAAAATCATAAAGATAAAATATTTATAAATAAATTTAAATAAATTGAAATGTTAGATGAAATAAGTTGATATAAATCAATATAGATTTTTAAATATAAAACAATATGCATTATACACTATGGTTTTTATTATTTATTATGATTTTTATTAATTTAATTGGTAAAATAATAAATATAATATCTCTGAACATTTTAATGTCTTGGAACTTTTTTGTTTATTTAAATTTATTTTAATTATTGCAGGTAGTATAATAATTTTATTGTGTATATGTAAGTATATGTACCAAACTAGTAATTTGATTGGAAAGCAGATTATAAAGTTGGAAAAGCACATGATCGATTATGAATAATCAAACGAGTCACGATGTGGGATCGCGATAATCTTACAGTCATTTATTCGGCATTCGATTATACCGGATGTGCAACCCATAATCAAATTTGAGGCAGGATCAAGTCGGGAACGTTTAACGACGCGAAATCGTCAACGTTTGACAACGTAGCAAAAGAAGCCGCATCGATTTCTGTGCTGCCAGCGAGAGTAACCAACCAATTATTGTAACCGCATTTCGTTCAACTTAATTGATATCTTCATCGGCCTCTATGCTTGGATTTTGTTCTTCGCGGCTTTCCGCGAGGTAGATGTCTTGCGCAATCTATGGATAACAATCACCGCTTATGACAGACCAGTTTTGCGCGACACGGAGCAGCTCACACGAATAACATTGTAATAAACGTTTCTTGTTAAGTGAAATAAAGATGGAACAAGATTATATCCAACGTACAAAATTTCGAAATTGGCTCTACTTTAATACTGGAACACTCTGTAGAATAATGTGGAATTAAAATAATGCAGTAACTGAACTAACATGCAAGTAAAGAACTTATTTTAGAGTTGCAATTAAGTAAACCCAAAACCGGTTTTTATCTTGTAATTTGGTTCATGTGGATTGCAACATTACTCGTGTGACTGATTCAGTTAATAGGCTGAAGGATTAGACGCGTCGTTACCGTCAATCTTTTACTTTTTTCTCATACTCGAATTATGTAACTGATTACGAGACGCTGCGATTATGTTGCAAGTGTGCCCCTGTTTCTCCGGGTAGGTATTCGTTTTCACGTCGAATTAGCACGTCAAACCGTGTGAATCTTCAGTGAAATTTCTAGCAAATCGCGAATTTGCGTTTTAAGATATAAGATATAATGCAAACAAATAACAAAAAGAACTGTATGAAAACTTTATGTAAAAACTATAAAATTTTATCTTTTATTTAAGTATTATATAAATCGCAAAATATAATATATAAAATTTGAAAAATTAAATATTAAATTCGAGAAATAAAATATTTCTAGCCACATACTAAATTTTATTAGATATTAATTGACGTAGGTAATATCAAATTTGACATCGAAATTTACGAGCCTAAATTACTTTTTAAAGAACAATATTTACTAGATATGATATACCGAAATTAAAAAAACATTAAATTCATTAACATACTATATCATACAAGAACAATACTTTTTAACTCTTAAACTTTAAAAGATAATTAAATTAACAATATTTGTCTTTAGGAATCCTAAGATATAAACTTTAACACTGTAAAAAAATAGTAAATTGATTTGTGATTCAATGTTATATTAATTTTATGTCAACTGTACTTTCTTGAACATAAAAATCTGGAGATGAATATTATATCTTACAAAAATACATAAAATATAATTACATTTAACAAATTTTGTCTTATTGGTGAGCTTGTCTAAGCAATGTGCACGGGCGATAGTACATCGATCACATTCGATGTTTGTTTTTCGAACCAAGAATTACTTTCGATTCAGTTAACTTTGGAAAAACGTGGATATTAGTTAGCGTTAACTCGCGGCTTGATGTACGATCACTCGCGCGCGATACTTGAGTGGCAACTGAACTACGACTAGTCCTCGTTGAAATTACTACGAAATCCTGAACGAGCCTCCCACGCAACTGGCTTGCAGTGAAAGGGATAACAGAGAACAGCGCCGGATAAGCGTACCTTCGACTCGCGTTAAATCCCGTTCACATCATCGACGGCTTGTACTCACGCGGTAAAATGATCTTGGCAATGAGAGACAGATATCATCTTGCGTTTTCCTCTCATCGTCTGTCTCGTTCGTCGCTACTTATGCGAGCATGAAGGAGAGAACAATGAAAGCGCAAATAAAAAAGAAGAAAAAAATATTTATTCTTCAAGTCAAGAAATTTCTTTGTTACCTTCTTGCATGGTATAATAATCTCTCTTTATGCAAAACGAGCCTGTTAATACATTATCATAGCGTAATTCTAGATATTTAAGTCCTTTGACTCGACAAACTTTTCGAAATAGTAATCAGTTGACTTCACTTGCCTCTCACGAAAACACGACCCTTCCACTCAGTGTGAAAGTTCCGTTATAATCGAAGGTAAGTCTCTCAGAGAGCAAACGTATCTCAGGATCCTCGCGCATGAGCCAACCTTTATTGTTATAGCTGCAGAAATATGTGGGTTCAGCACACGACCTTTTCGTTGGACCATTTGCAGATTGCATTACGACAGAATCCCCATAAACAATGAAAAAGCGGTACAATCTTTCAGTCGTTTTTACTTTGACTGATTATAATAAACATAAAAAAAACTCTCTCAGTTTGTTACTTTCAAACACCGTTATGATCAAATAAGTCGAGAAATGAAGCAAAAAGCATTTCTATCGAAAGTTATTTTAGATATCGAGGTCACCTATTATAACATATTATCGTATAATCAAATTGATCACCGTGATTGTTGATGATCGTAAGTTGGAACGATATTTGAGTTAATATTCATCGTTCTTAATTGCCGAGAAATATTAATGTAGCCAATTTGATTGTTAAAAATTACTAACTTTTTTCATAGAGTTAATCTTCTTATTTAGCTCTGTTTTAAATTATATAAGTATTCAGTTTTCACCTAGATTGATCTTAAAATTACCGAAAGCGTACAGAAAATAACAGAGATGAAAGAATAAAACCGCACGCAATTACCGTGTCTCTTTCAAGATTTCTTCACGACAGTAATCACGGATATATAAGGATTGTGATTGCTTGATGCAAAATAGTTCTAACAGGACCATCGTTATTAGTGTCGTTGTGTAATTAAGAGGACGATCGAGAAAGTGTAGCTTCCAATAGTTGCGGTGGATAAACTGCACATTGCACCATAACGGTGTCCATCTCAACGGATCGCAAGAATCCGTTGGATTGAACGAAAGAGAGGACTTTCACAATGTTATAACAAAATCGTTCTGCCATCGATAAATCGTTCATGCGGAAATTATGAAGCGCTTTCGAGAAGATCGAACATCGCGTTGGAGACATCGAACTTCCGGTAAGATTTATCGACCCGCAAACTTATTCAAGCGGATCATTGTCGCGTTTTAAAAGGTCACGCAAAAAGAATCAATCCTAGTGCGTGACTTCGCACAATGCGGATATGACCGCGATATCAATATGCAATCCAGTGCATATGGAACGAAGGACGATACATCTCTTCGCAACATCACGATTAGCGGCAGTGCGATATGTCGGTTTTAGGTATCGATTTAGCCGTGTTGGTCCTTCTAGAATCAAGATACAGTCTCAGACATTACAAACAAGAGATTTTTTGGATACCACGAATCTTCCCTCAGCTCTTAATGTCATTCTGATGACCATGGTGATGATCACATTTACTTTAGAATTGTCCTTCCATATGTAAAAATGTTATTATAAGATAGTTGAAGTATATATAGTAAATATTTTTGCTTCACAGTCGAAAAATATTTTATTTTATAAATATCGAGATGAAAATGTTGAACAATTATGTGAAGAGTATCTACTAAGAGTACACTGCAAAAAGTTATGTTGAGGATGAAAATCCACATGACATTTTTTCCAAAGATATTTATTGAATGTTAATGTTCTTGTAATCTTATAAGCTATCGAATGTTAGTCTTCAATTGAATATGCGCAATGAGATCTCAGCTAATTCAAAATGTATAAAAAGTAAATTATTTTCGTTTATAAGTACTGTTTATAAATAATGTTGCTCATCCTCTTGAATTAAAATTTTATTCTATGGATAGTAATGAATTTTCTTTTAACACATTTTTATTTATATAATTCTCAGATTTAGTCTGTTGTTTCACTTACATATTTAGCGCGGATATATGCAACGTATTGATGGCACGAAATTCTCATATTCTCGTAGATAGAAATAGTTTAAAACTTATTATAGACAAATTTTGCGTACTCGTCGACATCATACACAAGGCAGTTCTGAACTACATAAATGACGCCTTCAAATCGTACGATGACTTTGAAATTGAGGATATAAAAAAGCGACTTATATTTTATAAAATATTTTACAGGAAATAAAACTTACATGCAAATTTACGAACTATTTATAGAATCAATTATACTTTTAATTTCGATACCATCCTTGCCATACGGTATAATTATTTGTAAAATTTCTTGAACAGTTATAAATTTCTCAAATACGTGAACATGATCTCAAATTCAAGAAATATTTAAATTGTTAAGAATATTTTTTATAGCCAGTTTGCCTACAACCTAGTATTCAAACGCGATAAGAGTGAAATATTTTTCGAAATATTCGCAAAAACGAAAGTTAATATAAATAAAT